>OZ018323.1:78818418-79058418 GCA_963969495.1 Ceratothoa steindachneri
CTCGAATATCCCCCGTACTTAAAAGGGCCCCCCCGTCGCGTCTAGGGAGAGCAAGCGAAGGTCAGTGAGACCTATTTGACCTACGACACATAATCTAATGTAAGAGTCACCATACTCGCGAACAGAGTGATCAGTACGAGTTATTTTCCTAATAAATTAAAACAAGCAGACGACTATAGCGGGCATGGGCATTTACGGCCTTCCAACTCAATCCTGAGGCCATGAAACGCCACAAAATTTAGGCCAATGAATTAGCATATTTATAAACGCTCTCACCATTGAGTCTAATTCTTATGGGAAATGATTACGAGTAGTGACGACACATTTGGCTATGACGTTATAGCCGCCCTCGACAACGTGGCGGAAAATAACAACAATATAGGTGTCTGCCTTCCCATTTGCACAGGAACACACTGATTAAAATTACTTTTATCCGATTTCCTGTTGGTGACGTAAAGCCAAAGTATCCTGCATTTGTGGGATGGAAAGGAAAGTTTAACACGCACACCCTCTCCCTGACGCCTCAAGTACTCTGACTCCTTGGACTATGTATGTGCCTGTATACTTCACTTCCTCCCTAACGTCACTACTTCAATTAGGAACATCCTTTCGAATAAACCGGGCGGTTTGCCCGCGGGGATTTTATTTTTTATTCATTAAATCGAAAATGGATCCTCATGTGATTTCCGTCACGTCAACTCCGGTGTCTTCCCTCTGCCCCGGTTGTGGCCGTCGATTTTCTTGAGGAAATAGCGAATCGTCCGGTAAAGGAAAGGCGAATCCCTCCCTATCAGGATCCGATTTTTTTTTTTTTTTTTTGGGGGGGGGGGGTGTTATATGATTAACTTTGCGGTTGTAAAACAGGTGCTGTATTCGGCTAGGTTGTGTTGTGAGATGTCTGGGAAATGGAGAGGCAGCTGGAGTAAATGAGATATAGTTGCTAATCTGGTAAAAGTGGTGGTGATTCTGGTTGCAGGCATTTGAAAGTCGAATAGTTCCTGAGGACTGGAAGAGTTCAGTAATAGGGCCATTGTAAAGGGTCTTTCAACAAGGACGCTCGAGCTTTGTCAGGTGATAGTGGCCATGTTGTTAAAGCGACATCTGACAACCTCACTGTGAACTGCTCAGTAGTACTTGGAAAGTCACGATAGAAGCTTATAGCGTTGAACAGAGTGTGCAAATCATCAAATGTTATCAAAATCAATGCTCCGTTCGACAAACGTTCCGCGCATTACGTGATTTCTATCCTCGCCACAATCGTCTTGCCGAGTCCACTGTTCGACGCTTGGTGGCCAAATTCGAAGCAAAAGGGTCGATCAACAACCAGCCAACACCCGTACGTCGCCGAAACGCAAGGTCTGCTGAAAACATCGCTGCCGTAAATGAGAGTGTACGGGAAAATCCGAGGCAGTCGATTTCTCGTCGTTCACAAGAACTTGGCCTTTCTGCAACTTCAGTTTGGCGAATTATGCGTAGTGACTTGGGTTTGCACCCGTACACAATCCATCTTACCTAGGAACTTAAGGTAAACGACCATAGACAACGCTGTGTGTTCGCTGATTGGGCTCTAGAGCAGTTGGAAGTTCCCCAAATTCCCCCCCCCCCCAATCATCTTCAGCGACGAGGCCCATTTTTGGATGAATGGATTTGTGAACAAGCAAAATTGTCGGATTTGGGACGAAAACAATCCATATAAGATACACCAGTACCAATTGCATCCCAACAAAGTCACTGTTTGGTAAAGATTTTCGTCTAACGGAATCATCGGTCTGTATTTTTTTTAGAACGAAGATGGGATTGCCATAACCGTCAACGGCGAGACCTACAGATCGATGATAAGCAACTTCTTGTGGCCTCAACTGGATTATATGCCTGATATAGATACTGACGACATGTGGTTCCAACAGGACGGTGCTACGTGCCACACTGCACACTCCACGATAGACATTTTGCACCAGCGATTTCAGGGAAGGGTCATCTCGCGCGGCGGCGACGTCAACTGGCCACCGAGATCATGCGATTTAACGCCATTAGACTACTTTCCTTGGGGCTACCTTAAATCGCAGGTCTATACCAATAATCCGCAAACAGTTGATTTCCTCAAAGTCAACATAACAAACATCATCCAGCAAATTCAGCCAGATTCATGCGCTAAAGTCATCGAAAATTGGGCCTCCCGAATACGTTCCCCAAGCGAAGCCGCGGCGACATTTGAACGACGTCATATTCCACACTTAATGCCATAAAATGTACTTTCAAATTTAAATTAAATTTAGTGCATATTTCACACACAACTTGTTTTATTTACATTTAAAAATCGAGCGACCTTATTAAAAGACCCTATACAAGGAGGGTAAAGTGGAGAAAGGTGAATGGAAGAACTACAGGTGGATATGAGTGTTGTATGGAAAAGTTCTGATTGGGATATGTATAAGAAGGATAACAGGGATTGATAGTAGGGGATGTGAATGTGTGTTTAGAACGGGTAGGATGTGTGGAAGGGTATGGTAATGGGTGTATTTGCACTGAGAGAGTTGAAAACACAAAGGATAAACTGGGATTGTGTAAAAGTATGTTGTAAGGTAATGGTTTCGGGTGAAAAATGTTGGATTGATTGTTGTTGTTGGTGGTGGTGGCGGGGGGGGGGGGGTACAGCCAGGGTTGGCACCCCCACGCTTTTAAGTGTCTACTAGAATGTATCGTGAATGATGGTAATACTACAGAGGAAGCAGATAGCGACCACAATTCATTTAAAACAGTAAATATCCCCTTGCTTTCAATAATGGGATCCATAAAAAACTCTTCCCACGATCACCGCCATTTGAAAGTACCTGTGCTCGCCAGGACCGGATAACTTTATCCGGAGTCCCTCGCTCCTCCATTTTGGACACAGTTAAGGGAAGTTGGTCCCTAGAAAAAGGATGGCCGCTTGCTTCGAGACGGCCTGTGGCCAATGCTTGGTTACTACTCCTGAATCGCTGTGGCCGCCTACTGACAGGTGGGCAGGTAGGGAGGGAGCTCGAAAGGGGCAAGGTTTGGATAGAGATTTCGAATTAGAGCAAGGCTGGGGAAACTCCACTCAATTTGACGGCCCCTTGGGGGGGGAGGGCTATTCATCGCAATTAAGGGCAGATGGGTGTTTTATGGACAAGTTTGGCCACTATTTTGGGGATGTGAAAATTAACGGAGGCTTCACGGTGGTCATTCTCGCTCGTGGAAGCGTGGATGTAATCTCGTTATTTGGGGTGGGTAGTTTAAGGTAGTGGTGGGGTATGTATGAAAGGGAAGGGGGTAATGTGGGATGGATTGTACCGAGCCAATTGGGTCATAACATTTATGGTTTAGGGATGGGAGAGACGCAGGGTTTCGAAACAATGCAAACAGGCAATCTTCCTATAACCTATCAACACTTGGTTTGATTTCGATTGCCTCTATCAAAAGTTGTACTCTCTGTGCTCTCCCTTTTTTCAGTCCCATCATTTCCCCTCCCTCAATCGGTTTTAGAACGACCCCTCTTCTGCTCTTATGTCTTCTGCTCTTATGTCTGGCCTTATTCATGAATAAGGATCCCTGTGCCTCTTTTTCCCCTCTCCCTTCGGATTATATCTGATTCCTTAATTAAAAGTGATCACACTTTACTCCAGGTTAATAAAGTGGATCAAAATGTGATTTCGATAGATGGTGTTTTTATAATTTCACTTAAAATTCTCGCTCCATTCACCGCCTCAATAAGTGACGAAATCTCGAGATCCAGCGAGACGTGGAAGTGGTTTGGATGGAGGCACGAGCCTCGAGAAGCGTCAGAGTTATATGGAGGCAGGGACCATGTCGAATCGCTTCGTCAGAGAAATTTGGAATGGCCGCTGCCATCTATCTGGTTTTAATCAGAGTTCGTGGCCACGGATGGAACGTGCAGGAAGTCACGTAGGGACACTTCTTAATCACTGGCATCCAATGCCTAAGTTAACCCACCCAAGTTAGGGCAGAAATTCGCTGGGTTTTTCATCTGGTGTGTGTGTGTGTATGTATATATATATATATATATATATATATATATATATATATATATATATTAAATTTAATATTAAATTTAATATTAGTTTTATTCTTTAGGTTTTGTCCACATGTTAAAACAAAAGGGAAAAACAGACGACACAGTGATTTGAGCACAAATATTAGGTTGGGGGTGAAAAATATGTGAAATGTAGGCATATTAACAAACTGAAATCTGTTGATGGGGAGAAAGTCAATGGAAAATGTTTAGGTTATTTACATCAATGGATGTTATCAGTGGGGTTCCTCAGGGATCAGTTCTCGGTCCATTATTATTTGTCATCTATATAAACGATCTTGGGGAGACAGTTAATAAAAAAGTGTCAATTTTTGCGGATGATACCAAATTAGCAGCTGTAGTTAAAGATATTGATGATAATTTTAAAGTGCAGGGGGATTTAAATAAATTGTTATCCTGGGCACATAAGTGGCAAATGACTTTCAACCTTGATAAGTGCAAAGTTATTAACATGGGAAAAGATAATAGAGAATTTAACTATGAAATGGATGGGCATTGGCTCAGCTCAGTAGAGGATGAGAAAGATCTAGGAGTAGTAATAGATAAGTCATTAAGGTTTTCTAAACAGTGTATTGAAGCAAGAAATAGGGCAAATAGAGTGCTGGGTTTTATTAAGAGAAATGTCATTTACAAAAGTAAGGAGGTTATTCTTAAACTCTATAACTCTTATGTTAGGCCACATCTAGAGTACTGTATACAGGCATGGTCCCCACATTTTAGACACGATATTAACCTTCTCGAGTCAGTGCAAAAAAGATTATTCCTTCCCTGAGGCACCTTGAATATATAGATAGACTGAGGGTATTAAATATGTTCTCGTTCGAAAGGAGGTGTGTGAGAGGGGATATGATTGAGCTCTTTAAATTTTTTTCTGGGATAGATAAATTGGATGTTAGCAAGTTTTTTGAGTTAGATGATGGAAATCGGACTAGAGGTCACCACTTGAAAATTAAAAAGCAAGGGTGTAGGTTGGATTTAAGAAAATATTTTTTCACCAATAGAGTGGTAGACTTCTGGAACAAATTGCCGCCGAGGGTAGTAGGTAGTCCAAATTTAAATGTATTTAAGAGTAGTTCGGATGAGTTTATGGGGAGGGAAGTTTGTGATGGTTCCTAAGTTTTGTATATATTAATATTGTTTGTATATATCTATAGCTGCATGTTTTAGTTCTTGACAAGCCTTGATGGGTGATACCCTTGTTTCTGGATGTAATCCTCTGGATGAAGTTTTCTTGGGAGTTTGGTTGCCTTAAAAAAGAGGCCGTTTGACTCGGATGACCTATGATGAGCCCTTGTGGCTTTTGTCATCTGTTGTATTATGTTGTGGGGGACTTTGATTTTGTCTTTCCCTGGCGATGGTGCTTTTTGTGGGTGGGTTTTGACGGATGCGGATGACCTTTGATGGGCCCTTGTGGCTTTTGTCATCCGTGAAATTATGTTATGTTATGTTATGTAATGTAATGCTGGAAACATATTCGGTAGATGTTCACCCTTGATCCAAATATAGGTTTAACACTGACTGAACTGATGATGGATGACCTGTTTATTTATATCGATCACCTTCGATTCGAATATCATTTCTGCCCCAACTTAGGTAGGTTACAATTCAAATATGATAGCAGGGTTTAGCGCATAAGTCAGTTAGTCAGTCGAGCAGTATGTTGGTAAGAATGATTGTGTGTGTGTGTGTGTGTGTGTGTGTGTGTGTGTGTGTGTGTGTGTGTGTGTGTGTGTCTGGCTTACTCCGTCAACAGAATCGATCTTAAAGGTTGAGTGAACCGAAGCGTGTTCCAAATCCAAGCAACCAATAAAATGTGGGTTTAAGGTTTCCGTTCCTTCGGGGTAGTTTTATTCTGGGGGCAGGAGATAAATGTGACCCCCCCTCCCTTAAACAGAGATCCTTGTGAGTTTGTCGGCTTCTACAAGATCCTTCCCTCCCGTCATAGCAGCAAGTGTTTTTAATTATTGTTACAAGTTTTGCACCTTCCCCCTACTCCTCTCCCCTTGTCTAGCTGCGTGCGCCCTTGCATTCATCCATGTAGCAAGATTTGTTTACACGATGTCGAGTAGAAGATGTACGTGTGTTTACAGACGTGGAAACTATTCCGGCACGTGTTTCAACAGGTTCTAACTTCTCGCCTCCGGTGAGAGTGAAGACAGAACCTCTCGAAATAAGTCTCCGACTGAAAGATCTAAACAGTTTGGGAGTGGCGTGTAAAGGCCTGCAGCGCCCTGCCGCAGACCGGAAGAAGTGCTCATATTCCAAACGGCGCTTCACTCACTACGGACGGAGTGCCGGAAGTAAAAGCCGCCCTGAAAAGTATTTCCTCCTCCTCCCTGCTGACCTAACCACTACCTTTGCATCTTGTAAACGCGAGCGGGACTCAGTTCGATTCATCACAACGGATTTTTTGCTTGTCTTCCGCCGCATCTTCCACCTGGGCGTCTCACGCGCACAATTGTGATGCACCTTTTTCTTCGGTCTCTTTACAGGCAGACACAAGGTTCCTTGCGCTCGCGTACGAGTGTGTAAATAGTTTCAGATTGTTGAGTCAGGTCAGAAAGTGTGGACAACCTTTAATTTTGTACTTCCTTTAGAACCTCCCCCCCCCCTCTTCTTTTCCCACTTTACGGAATATACTCGTGTGGGGTGTGATTCGTGTTTTCCGGGGTTTCAATTGTGTGCGCCGCTTATCCCACTTCTGTCCTTTCTACCACCTGACTATAACCGCTCAGATGTTTCCCACACTACATTTAGGTTCTGCTCTCACGTCCCTCTCCCGCCTCCCTCAACTACCATTACCCCACATTTTACGAGAGGGGGAGAAATTAAAGTGGAGCGGCTTCTTCCCCAGATCGATTTTCCCCGAGATTCGGCAAGGTGTGCGTGCACTCAATTGTGTATTCGCGCGCGCGTTTATCAGAACTGCCATTGCCCAATTCGCTAGATCAGCCACCCATTCTTGTTCGGAGGCGGGGGTCGGTGTGCGTCGAAATGAGTACTTACGCGCGGTTATTTATTCGTGCCCGGAGTTCCCCCCGTTCCCCCACGTCACTCTTCAAAAGGAGAAACGTCCGTGTGGGTGTCGGACTTGAAGGAGGAGAAGTGTGGTGCGCGTGCACCCACTCATTATCCATCTATATTGGAATTTCCTTTGGGTTCAGCTGAGGACAAAGCCCTAGTCCCGTTAGTAGTGCTCTCCCTCCACCCCTCACCCCCTATTTCGCACTCTTTAATCCTCAACTCGCCCACCTACCTGGTACCCACGCTCTCCGAATATTTGGAGAGGCGAAATTGTCGGAAGAGTCTGTGTCATCTTATTCCCTCTCATGTCTCTTGCTTATTTTTAGTTCTATTTTATTCTTTTCCCAAGTACTGGTCATTGGCCCCATTTTGATCTGCCCTTTCTTCCGCCGACTCATTTCCCCTTCCTATCATCCCTTGCGTGTATTCCGTTGCTCCTTCGGCTTGGAAGGGATGGGAAAGGGTCGGGGTGTCTGTTCATCCGTCGTGGGGCCCTGCCTGCATTCCTGGCGGAACCTCCTGACCTGCGCGTGCTCCGATGAACGGGACACACTTTGAAGCTCCCGCTTTAGTCTCGGTCCCGTTAAAGGGTCTGAGAATTTATTTTATTTTTTTTAAGCGAAACGCAAATGTATAAAGAAAGTGCCCCACCGGGAGAGGTTGGGAGTTCGACGCAGGTGGCTGTGACTACTTCACGGGGGGTAAGTGGCAGCAAGTAGGGCTGCTCCACGCACGTCTGTCCTCTACCCCCACCCCTGGGCCATCTAGTAGGCTGCGCCTCTACTCGGGGAGTTGCCCGTTCCAAATGATTCGATGGCACTATTTATAGCAAATTTGTAAGTCAGGTAAATTTTTGTGCGTCATAATCCCACCGAGAGATGGAGCTAATCCGATGCAGTGCCGCGCTGTCTTTAGTTTAGAATATACCCTCTCTTCCTCTTCTTCCATGGGAGATGGAGGGAGAGTGAAAAGTGTGTGTGTGTGAGAGAGAGAGTGTGTGTGTGTGTGTGTGTGTGGAGTGGAGTGGAGTGTCAACTTGAAATCAGAGTCGGGTCAGGAGACGCGGGGTCGAACGGAGACAGGTCGACATTCCGGTTTCCCAAGTTTCGGGTATACTTGTCGCTTTTAATCCCCCTCCCCTCGTTTTCCATATACTCCAAGGGCACCTGCGTTTGTTCCTCAGTGAGTTCAGAGTACAATTAGTCTCAACTTTCTATCGGAAATCTTTCTTGAAGATCTTTTGTTGGGGGGATTGGGGGGACTCGGTTTGGTTTCTTTAAATAAATAATTTCTGCTTGGTGTACACGCATACGTGTGTACATATCTATACACGATGGATAAGCTCAATGATAAGGCCGTATGGGATTTATAAGGGTTTGTCCTTTTGTCATACCTAAACACATACAGATAAAGGCCGTTATTTTGATGTTGTTTTGTGTCTTTCGGTCAGTTTATTTTCTTCTTGTGTTTGTGCCTGGTTTTTCCAGAAAGTAAATTTCTTGATTCGGGTGAAGTGGGAGTTATAATTTCTTGCAATTTTTCTGTTTTTTTTTGGCATTGATTCCATAACAAGAACGAAGTGTGGGTTTTCGTCTCAGGATCTCCTCAGTCCTTTATCTTTCATAATAATCATCTCACTTTATAATTACGCATAAGTGTGCGTGAATGCCTCGAGAGGGGGGGGGGACCCCTTGGTTCTGGCAACTAAACATGGAAAGTGTAACTACGCCATTTTCCCCCAGTCCACGAGATATTGGGGGTGCGAAGAATTTATGGGTATGATGATACCTTTGCTGATGTGTGGTTGGACATGTCGGCCAGTAATATAGGCCCCACCCTTGTTACCTACTATGTTGTACAATCAACCTCTCTCACCCGCCGCTCTTCCTGGCGGCATCCGCGTCTTCAATGAACGGGAAAACTGGCTCGGACGGAGGCAACGAGTAAAGATCAACGGGATAGCGTCGCACTGGGTGCCCCTCAGTAGCAGGGTGCCCCGGGTCTCATTGTTCGGGCCTCTATTGTTCATCGTCTACATCGATTATATAGACGAAGGATTAATATGCTCGATAGTCAAGTTCGCCGACGATAGCAAGCTAGGTGGTAGTGTGAGCTCGCGAGGAAGAGTGGAACGCCTGCGAAATATCCTTCTCAGGATAGGTGAGTGGTCAGAGAGATGACAGATGCCATTAAACCTTGATAAGTGCAAGGTAATTCACATCGACCATGCTAACCCTCGGGGAAAACTACTTGCTAGGCAAACAACTAGATACCACTGTCCTTGAGAAAGATTTAGGCGTGCTAATCAGCAGTGATCTAAAATTCTCCAGGCTGAAAAGAGGGCCCAGCGAATGCTGGGGTACATAAAGAGGCATTTTCGCTTCCGAAATGAGCAGATTGTTCTCGCCTTGTACAACTCTAATCCGGTCACACCTTGAATACGCCGTACAATTCTGGTCCTCAACCCTGAGGAAGGACATTGAACGGCTGGAAAGGGTGCAGGCCAGAGCCACAAAAATGAGCCCCGTCCCCGGGAGGGGTGGCCTTAAATGGCGGCACCTGGCTGTGCCAGCCCCGTACGCACCCCTTACAGAGCGGGCCACTGCGAGGGGTGATTAGCATTTGCTTCCCGTAAAAAAAATTAGGGTCACCATGCCTAATGATGATATAATAAAAAAATCTCCACAATTTTCCCTCGTCTACCGTCGGCGCCGCCCATGGACAGCTCCACAGAAGAAATGCCCCCCCCCCCCTCCCAGTGCTCTCGCAAGGGACCCTCCAAATCCCTTTAACCGGAGAGGAAGCTTACTCGTCTCCTTCGCCTATGGGTGTAGGGGACTCCCCCCTCAGCCCTTTGTCTGGAGGTGCCTTCAGGCGCCTCGCTCTTTCCAGCGGCTGCCAAGAAAGCCAGCAGGCACCCAATAGCCGACCCCTCCCCATTGAAGCGGCTTGGTAGTGCAAACCATCTTAGGGGGGCGAGGGAAAATAGGGCCCATCGGCCGCTTCCCTCAAGAGACCTGCTGGCTCGTATACAGACTTAGCGGGGGTCAAGGCTGTGACTCCCCATACTTGACTCGTGACACTGCTGCCAATGGGACTTGTGATCTACTGAGGGGAGGGATGAGACTCCCTCCCCCGAGAGAGACATCGTCCTTGAGACAATCCAGCCTCAGACGGTAGGGCGTTCCATGAGGAGGAATTCGGACTAGGCGCTAAACACCGAACTCAGGTCCTCCTCAAAGGGCTCGGGTCTCCAAAGCAGTACAAGGAAGGGAGGGATCTCCTCCGGCTGGTGCCCCTGCGACCGCCAGGACCTTCTCCATTTCGGAAAAGGACCTTGCTGAGGCCGGTCCATCCGGCCTTGGGCCTCCTGCCGGCGCATTGGAGAAGTAGGTTCATTCCCCTTCCTCTCCTAAAAAAAAACAAACAAGCAGAAGACTAAAAGGACTCGGGACTCCTCTCCACCGCGGGTGTTGCGGGGACGGATAGGTCTGCTGCCAATTCGGTAAGCGACCAAGCCATGATCGGCACATCCCGCCCCTTTCTCCTCCCCGGGTGCGGAGCCCCTGACTAAGACCAGTAGTGCTAGGGCGCGGAGCGGAGCCTCGATTACATCGGGGCCCCTCATTCAGAGACTACCCTGCGTTTTCGAGCCCGCTGGCTTAAAACGCTTCCTGGTTATTCGCTCTACTGATGGCAGCATGATGGCTAAGGGCAACATGATCCATCGGAGGAGAGCTTTAGCTAGTGTGATTTGTAGAGTGCCGAAGGTGACCCGTTTCTCGAACGGGAGCCTTTTGGCTAATGCGTCTAATCGTTCCGAGGCTGTCATGATTAGTGCCCTTCGGACACTTGATGGTACGCCTGTGAGTGTGACGCCTCACTCTACCATGAACATCGTGAAAGGAGTAGTTTATGTGAGGGAACCAGTGGACTACTCCATAGAAGATATCACCTTAGAGTTGGCCGACCATGGGGCGGTCAAGGTCGAACGTGTGATGAGAAAACAAGGGGGGGGGGGCTCGAGACCCACCCCTACACTCTTCGTCACGTTCGACTGCGACAAGCTCCCTGAGTCAGTGCGTACCGGTTGGTATCGCTACAGCGTGAAGGCATTCGTGCCACTTCCGCGGATGTGCTATTACTCCCACCGTTTCGGCCATACTAATTGCTCCTGTCGATGTGCAAAGTCAGGGTTACCCGAAACCTATGTAACTTGCTCCAAGGCCGCACCCAATAAGTCCAAATCATGTGTGGCCAAGTGTGTCAATTGCCGAGTGCTGCACCCCGCTTCTTCGAAGCAATGTTGTATCTCCTTGAGAGGGAAATCCTGTCCGTTCACGCTCAGGATCGTCACCCATTTCGCGAGGCTAAAGACTTGGTCCTGGCGGGCCCGGCGCTACCCTGGACGTCCTATGCCTCAATGTTGAAAAAGACACCCTCTGCTCCTGGCCCATCCATGCCTAGGAGTACGGTCGTTTCCGCGCCCATTTGAAACCCTTCTGCGGGTTCTACCGACCACGGGCACTCCCCTGGTAAAGCTGGTGGCACAAAGGGTCCACACCCAATCCCGGCTAAAACCAGGACTCCCCTCCCTTTTCCCCAGCGTGACCGTTTCCCGTAAGGCGAAACGGCCACGCGCCTCCACTGAGTCATTACACTCACAGGAGGCAAAACCGATGAATTTGGTCGCCAGGCCATCTTCCGGGGTTCCTAAAGCTGGCCCCCGAAAGGAGGACAGCAAGAAAGGAGCTTCGGCTCTTTTGCCTACGCCCAGTGGTTGGCTGGGTGGCTTGGAGACGGTAAATCCTCAAAAAGAGGACCCCGCCTCCGAAGCCGCCCCGCTCCCCTAAGGTTTCGAGGCGGAGGAAAAGACACGCATGGCGACCCTAACCTCCCGTAATAAGTCCTAGAATGCGACAGCGCATTGTCCGGTCAACAGCGCCCGGAGTTCTGCCACGGGAAGTGTATGTCATTCTCGTGAGGGTCTTCTCTTCGAAGTGGTATCCCGCGTCTCCTCTGAGCTAGGCCTAGAGGTCATATTTCTTCAATGAAATTGCCGCAGATCCGGCCAACTAGGAGGAGCTGCAGAGGGTCGTCTCCTCCCGTTCCCCGTTAGCTATCTTTTTCCAGGAGACCACCCTCCCGGGGTATAAGGGTTTTGCGACCCCACCACTACAGGATGGGGGCCGGGTGGGAGGATGCGCGATTTACACCCGGCATGATGTCTCCGTTCTTCTCTTCACTTTAGATGGCTCCTTTAAGGCAGTAGCTGTGCACCTCCACCTTGGTAGGAGGTATACTGTTATTTCCGCGTACATTCCACCGTCAGCCTACTTCGACGCGGAGGACTTCCGCCGCCTCTTGGCACTGTTGCCGAGGCCCTTTCTCTTGCTCGGAGATCTAAACGGTAGACATACCCTCTATCAATCCCCGGGGTCAAGTCCTTGCTGACCTGATCGACGAGTTTGAGATGGATGTCCTAGTTGTGTATGAGTTTACGCATCACTTTCCCAGAACCGCTTCATTTACCTGTCTCACTCTATCTTTGTACTCTCCGGATGCACAACCTGATTTTGATTGAGGGGTGGTCGATGACCTCCATGGTAGTAATCACTTTCCCATTCAAATAAATTTTTTTGGCCCGCTGTCGCCCGAAAGCGCACCCCAGTGCTGCTAGGCGTGGTGGTCTGCATTTCAGGACATGACTGAATTCTCTATCTCAATCGAGGAGTTTAGGTCGGTAGATGAAGCCGTTGAGTTCTCCGGCAACCTCATCGCCGCGGGTCTAGCTACTATTCCTATAAAGTCTGGCCGTTTTGCACGCCAACCACTCCCGTGGTGATCTGCTGAATATGAGACGGTCCTCAAACATTAGCGCTATGCCTACATGCGCTATAAGCCCCGCGCGAACGATTTTACTCTCGGTGAATTTCGTCGGGCTAGGGCTAGGTTCAGGTATATTTCGAAACACGCCCGCCGCTCTTCTTGGCGGGCATACGTGTCTTCACGTAACGGAAAGACCCCTCTAGCAGAGGTGTGGAAGCGAGTGAAAAGGATTCGGGTCAAGTTCTCACAGGACCCCCCTCCTGTTCTCCAGGAGAATGGGCCCGCGTTCTCTAGCCGAGATGCTGCTCCGCCAGCATTCAATGCACGTCGTGGTGTCGCGGAAGGCCGCCGGCTGGACTTTACCTCCAGAGGCGGAGAACCCTTCAACGACAGGTTTACTCTGAGTGAGTTGCATTCTGCTCTTGTTTCTTGCGCGGACACCGCACATGGCCCGGTCGATATCCCGCACGCCATGTTTCGACACCTGGGTGAGCGAGGCATGGCTTTTCTCTTAGATTTGTTCAACAGGATCTGGGTGGAGGGTCTCCTCGGGGATTCCTGGCGAATCGCTACTCTGCTCGCCTTTCGCAAACCGGAGAGAGATCACTCTACTCCGGCGGGTTTCTGCCCTATCTCTCTAACCTCTTGCGTGTGTAAGTTGATGGAGAAATTGGTAAATCTTAGATTAGCCTTTCTCTGGACAGCGGAGGCAATCTGTCTTCTGCAGAGTGCGGCTTCCGCAAGTTTCACTCCGCGTCTGATGCTCTGCTCCGACTGGAAAATACCGTCTGCGAGGCCTTCCTTTGTAGACAGCACTACGGACTGTTTTTCGATCTGGAGAAGGCCTATGATACCGCATGGCGATACGTTATCATGGAGACTCTCCATACGATGGGGGCGAGGGGACGCCTGCCATTCTTTATATCTGAGATGGTCGAGGGAAACTTGAAAGTTGCGTGCTATTGCGCCGTGACTGTTCCCATGGACCTACCCCTCAATCCTGCGAGGGCTTCAGGTTGCTTTCTGTCGTCTCCGAATTGGACATCTCGCGGGACGCACAGTCATTTGATGGAGCGCTTGGCAGACTGTTCAGCACATTCTTGTGGCCAGGCCGGCCTTCTCCCCTTTATTTAACTAGTTGGGTGTTTTTGCTATTTTAGTAGGTTGCACTTTCTGCGCCGGATGGAAGCTGACCTCCCCCCGACGCCGGAGCTTGCTTCCCGCTTATTGCTTTTTTTCATTATTTATTTTCATTTATTTTTTTTTGTATCCTATTTTAAAGATGCCTAATATTAGGCAGTGCTGAATACAGCGACTAATGCCCAAGTAGGCATTCGCCAGATGAGCTCTTAAAAAAAGATGAAACCATTGCTCTGCGCGAGCAAATTGTATTATGCTCCTGTTCGCGCAAGCCTGACGCCTCCCTCAGTCGCCAACGGCTCTCTGCGCATCCGATCTCGACGGTGTCTCTGCCACCCAGAGACGCCAGTCATACGCTTTCTTTATTTGATTTTATGCTAAGAATTACCTTCGAGAGCTCGTTGTAGCTCTCGGGCCGGTGGCGCCTCTGATTCTTCCTAGGACGCCACCATGGATCGTACCTCCGGTGAGTATTTGTCGCCACGCCTCTGTTCCCAAAGCTTTCACAGCGGCGGGAGCATTGCGTCTGGCCTTTTTAGGGCGCACTTCGTGGCACACTGGATCGGTGCCAGTGTTATAACGATGGCTTTAAGTCCCCGGATGGTGTCGGTTTCCACGCCGTATCCCCTCTGTTTGAAATTAGTTGGGCTCTAACAGGCGCTTCATCTGTCTTTACTGCCGACCTAGTTGCAATGCACTGTTCGGTACGGGAGATAACGCGTCGTGCCCAATTTGGAGACCGGATTGTGATCCTAAGCGAGGCGTGCACAACCACACCAGCGTTTCGCTCTTCCTCACACCGACTACATGACAAGAATCAGGGCAGCCCTCCTTGCTGCTAAGCAAATAAGATGTGAGAGTCGAGGGGACTTAAAGTTGTGTGTCATTGCGCCGCGACAGTTCACATGAGCATACCCCACAATGTCGTGAGGGCTACAGGTCGCTTTATGTCTTCTTCGAATTGGGCACACTCTATTTCATCGAGCGCTCGCCCGCACCTTATTCCGACGACTGCGTTGTTCCCCAGGCAGTTCGGTACATTCTTGTTGAATGTCCCAGTCTGGGTGATCTCCGCGCACGTTGCCTGTCCCGGTACCGTGACGAGTGGGCTTGCTGCCATTTATCCCTTTTACTCGGGACATGTTCCTCTACACATGTAGACTATATGACTTTTTGGAGAAAACTGGCCTCCTCCATTTTCTTTGACTGTTGTAGCTCGCTTGTTCCTGCGCCCTGAGAGGCAACGTGTTTCCTTCTTCTTTTTTTTTGTTCTTGTGTTTGTTTTATGATTGTGAGAATAGCCTAGAATTTTAATTACGTTAACTTATGCCCTTGAAGGCAGTCGCCAGATGGGCAAAAAAACCCGGATTCGCATGCTATTCTGGTGCAACTAGGTACTCAATGATCGGCCACTTTGTTGCCTGCTTCTTACCTCACACATGCAAATTTTGAATTCTTTAACCTCTCTTGTTTTTCCCCACAACTCCGATCCGTCTCGTTTAAAAAAAAAGTCCTACAATTTCTCAAAAATCCTTAAATACTCTTCCATGTCTCCCCATTTTTGTTTCCTAAATCTATACACATTTCAACTTGGGCCCATCTCTGATGTGGACACTGGTCCGTGCCAACAGGTGCTTTCAACATAAACACAACCTGCCTTTGGCTTATTCTCCAGATCGTCCTTAAAAGAAGAAGAAAAACAAAACAAAAACATTCTAACTACCTTCCTCACTACAAGTCAACTCCTAACTTTATACATTTGACTCACTTTTAATCTTTCTACTTTTTCACCTATCAGACTACGCTTGCTTAAGATACTCTAGTGCCGAATTCTGTCGCATTCACCACACTTCGTTCATTAACAAGTGCTCTGCAATCCTTGCTATTTATATTTTTGTAGATTCACACACTCCAACTACACGCCATTTTTAGATGCACTGTTTTGAACACGGTTGCAAATGTGGTCTTCTCAGATGTCTCTACATCAGTATACACGAGGCTTTCTTTTCCCACCGTCACCCTTTAATCATTGTCACTGCTCTACTAATTTTCTACCCTACAAGGGAGGTGGTACCTTGTGTATACACATTGGTACCTGAAGGAGAGGCACGCCCTAACCCCCCCCCCCCAGCACGTTCAAACTACTCCTCCTCACCACCATCTTGTCTCCGTGTTAAAAAGAGGGGTAACACCTGCCTTTCCCCATTTTATCTTTTTCTCGCCTTCTTGTACGTCAGGGCAACTTTGCTGCTCTCCTCGCTCTAGTGCCTCCTGGAGGATCTGGAGCTATTTTCTCCCCCTGCCTGACTAGCGTTGTACTGGATACGACCTCGTTGGCATGTCGCTTTAAATTCGAGTACACTTCTATAATTACACACACCATGAGCATATTTTAAAGCAGGGTAGCATTTACACACGTTTTGTGCACACCACCATAAACAACTCTCATTTGCTACACACGAAATTCTTTCTCTCTCCATTCAAATTCTTCACCCCGAATGCTTTTTCCTAATCCATTAAACTAACATACACTACATGCTTCGTCGAGGAAGTCTTGTAAAATCTTCCAAACCCTAACCATAATTTTGTTTTATACCACTTCCTTGCTCATCCCCTTATCCGGACCCATCAACGCACTATCAAACAATGAAAGTTTCCAGCCACATGCAGCATCATAATTCTCTCTTTTTGCCCCGACCTTTGTGCAAAGATATAAAACTATTACTCTTCTCCCCACACCTACCTTTACACATTCTCCAAATCTCGCAAGAATTGACTGTTCTTTCTATGTTTTATTATCATCCACATCATTATTATTGCCATTTTTATTATCACTCCTTTTTATACCTTGTCTCCTCTATCAATTCATTCATTTCTTCTTCCTCTCCCCCCCTCCCCCATCCTCTCACAAACCGCGCGCGCGCGCGCACACACACCACGAGAGTTCAAGAATTTTAAGGGTCTATGAATTTGCCCCTGGTAGTTTGCAATATTTCTGACCACGCTCAGCTTTTTTTTTATTTGGTTTCGGTTTCTGAGGTGTTTGTTTTCAGAAATAGTCCCATTGTATTTTTCCTTATGGGAGGCATCAGGAGAAGCGAGTGAGTATAGGAAGGAGGCGTGGTTAAGGCCGACGAGGGCGCCCCTTGGCACGCGAAGGGCTGCTCCAGAGCCACCTATCTCTTCCTAACGCCCACCAAAAGGGGTAGTTTCGTTCGAAGGTGAAGGGCGAGTTCTCTTTCCTGCCACCCTCCTCTTCCTTTTTATCGCCGTCGATGGGAGGTAGAGGGGGAGGCGAAGGGGACGCTGGGGAACGAGAACGTCATAGCGCCTTTGAGAAGAGTAGCAGACAAGGATTTTGTGTGCTCGCGCGCGCGTGCGTGCACAGGGGTTTTACATATTTAAGAAACGTAGCAGCAGTAGAATTTCGTAACGTCTTTCCGAACATACGTTCACCAACACGCCCCTCCCTGCCCTACCATCGTGGTTATCTACATTTGATCCTGCAGATCTAGAGACGACCCCTCGTTGTCAGACACGCTGTTTTGGGTCTGATGACGTGTCTGGGTGGATAAGGTGGATGAGGGAAAGGTAAATGGTGGCGTCGGTGGCTCCCCCATCCTCCTTCGCCTACAAATTAAATTAATTAGATGTGAATAAATCGTGAGTGATCCGCAAGAGAGTACAACTCTGTAGGCTTCAATGTCTGCGCTCTTTGTACCAAGTTTTTCCCATTCAGTTTATTGATTTCACCACCACCGAACTCATTTAATTTCTTATCAATAAAACTTTGCCACGAGGTGGAGGGAATTATCTATCGAACTCGCGTTGAGTTCGTACTTTCGGATACCAACTCTTCATGAGAGAAAAAGTAATTGCTTTTTTATTTTCTCAACGAGATAATCCCGTTGTTATTGACTTATATTTCAATAAATCAAGGGGAAGAGACGGTGCGTATACGCTGTTGCGCACGCGTTCATGAACAGAGCACGAATGTGGCCACGGTAGGTCCTCTTCCCCCTCTGCTCCCCACGCGAA
This sequence comes from Ceratothoa steindachneri, assembly GCA_963969495.1. Classification (NCBI taxonomy): domain Eukaryota; kingdom Metazoa; phylum Arthropoda; class Malacostraca; order Isopoda; family Cymothoidae; genus Ceratothoa; species Ceratothoa steindachneri. Next base: position 78,836,522 of record OZ018323.1, read on the forward strand.
GGTCGTTGCTACGCAAATAATAAACTCGCTGTCACCACTCCGTCGCGATGGTGCCACTCGAACGGTGACACACACACACATACACATACACACTTATACACGTAGGTCCTATGTGGTAAATGCGGGTTCAGCAGATTGAAGAGATTGATTGCGCGAGATTGCTTAGGGCTGTTGTTCTTAGTAGCAACATCATCCGCAATCCTCGAGTCCCTCGACCCATTCTCTCCCCATAAGGTGCGTGGTTAATACCTAAAGTGGATGTATGGCAACCGCATTTGTTCGTTCGCTTGTTTGTTATGCACAATTCGATGGTAGAAGGGCGTTCGGGCGGGATGTAGAAGTGTGAGGGGCTCTGTGACGTGAGTAGGTTGGTTCAAGGTTTTCCGAAAAGATAATTGTTAGGTTTGGTGGATATGTTATAAGCTCCCCCCTCCGGTATTTCCCCGCTAGGCCGCGCAACTAAATGCACTTCCGCCATCGTCACTTCTCCTTCCATTCTTACCCTCCCCCCCCCCCCCCCCCTGTAACCCCAGCGATATCTATCTCCCACCCGCTAGCCTTCCCTGCCCACACTCGACGGGGAAGATTGAGCAAGAAGAATGGAGGGAGGGGCCGACAGGCGAAATAAAAAGGGGGATTGATAGAAAAAAACGGGAAGATTCAAAAGGGGCAAGTAAGACAAAACTGCAGTAGGAAGGAAACTCATCACGGATAGGGCTGAAAGGATAAAAGGAAACTGCTTCAGTGACCAAGACGTCAATGAACACCCCTGGGTTACTAGATCCTGACCGACTAGGCCGTGGGCGTTTCTTAAGGGAGGGACGAAGAACGAGGCTCCGGATTCATTATCCCCTTACCCACTAATGAGGAAGTGCCCGGCACTGGGATTCGAGTCTGACGAGGAAACTTCCCCGCCTTGGTCATCACCACTATGTTGTTAAAGAGAATAGAGGTCATCGATGAAGGTAATACCGCCGATGATAATGCGTAACTTGTTGGTGAGGGACGCGAATAAGTATGGGATGCAGTGAAAGTTTAGATGTGGAGGTAGGATACGTCAGGGTAAGTGGATGTTGCTTAATTTACCCTTTCCACGCGCCCGTGTCGCTCCTGTTATTTAGTATGATAGTGGTTTCAGGGGCCTCGCGATGTATTTAATTTCCATTGTAATTTTAGTGGAGAAATTGGTGCGAAGAGTGTGTGTGTGTGTATGTGTGTGTGTATGTATATGTGTCCTACGCCTGAGTATGTATGTGAGTGCGCAGTAAACACTGGCTCTACAGAGTAGACTTGTTTTGGAGAGTTAACCTTGTGACGCAAGAGTAAATTATATTATCTTTGTGTGCGTGCAGTGTTATTACACGTACACTTAGTATTGGAAGAATTAAGTTGGTCCCGGATGAGACTCAATCAAACCCGACTTGATCCGCATTGTGTCCGCGTGAGGGCGGAGTGATGGCGAAAATATATGTTGGTGCCTCGTCCTGTTTTCACCTTGTATTTGTGGCAGCCCCCCTTCAATCCCTATGGCCCATGGGAGACTGAGGACTGCAATGAGTTCTCTCTCTGGAACGGGCGATGGGGCGCACCGCCCCTCGTCTCTTCGCAACCACCTTGTATTCCCCATTCAGCGGATGCGGTCCCTGATCTGGTAGGGGACGGAATCAAGGTCAGGGGGTGCCATCCAAGCACTACCTCAACTCGCCCTCCCTCACTACTCTCTTCTCTGTCGGTCGAGCCCCACCCACACTGATTGGGAGGCTGCGCGGGCGGGTTTGCAGCCGCGGGGTTACATTCCGCGGGCGCGCGTCATAAAGATGTAACCCTTCTCCCCTGACCTTTATCTCCGCGCTCCCGCACGCACATCATCACGCCCAGTGCCTGGTCGTGCGCGCGCCCATCAATAATCCCCCTACCCACTCGTCTCCGTGGACGCGATACAAGAGGTACTTGGGTTTACTGCGGTGACGACGAGTGTATTTTGGGGTGGAAGGCATTAATGAATCTAATCTTATCCAGAGGGGGTGTACCGCACCTTGGGTAGTTGCCTCGGCCGGGTGTCACCCCAACCGATTCGGGTGGGGCGGCTCTTCTTAAAGTCGAACCCGTTGTTAGGGGGGGGGGGGCTGGGGTGCGTTCACCCGCCCGTTCTTGCTTCTCGACTCTCCGCCAATCCTGACCCGCATCCTGCTGCTGGCCCGCCCCAGCGCTCCGGTCATCACTCGTGCGAATGCTGCCCTTCAACCCCCCCCGCACTCAATCCCCTATCCTTAACTCCCCCGCCATTTGAAGCAAGCTAAAATTTGGACTTTGAACATCTCTGTGGGTCTTTGAAAAGACGCACATGACGTATTTAGCCTTGTTTATCTGCATTATAGTGTAGTTTTATATATATATATATTATTTTCCTTAAGACAGTGTCAGTTTTTAACCGTTGCAAAGATAGGAGAGCTTGTTTTGGAGATGTATAAAGTACACCTTCCTGTTCTTTGTATCGACCGATGGCGAGTACTTACTTTCTCACTCTTAACCTTTTCCCTTACTCCCTTATAGTCTCCATTGAGTGAAAATGACCACGTTAATTACTTCAGTTTATTTTCTTTTTCCTAATTCCGTCGTCCCCTCCCAAAGTTGAACTGGGGGACGGCCCCCCTATAAAAGACTAAGGAGCATCTACCATCAAAGCTCTTCGCCAGCCGAAGGACGCGAGGCAGGGGGAGGAGAAGGAGGTTTGCGTGTTGAGCTTAACTTTCTCCTGTAAAACCTTAAAGGCGACAGCATCAACGGCGCATACCGTGGTTAATAGCCTTCGAAGGTCCGTCTCCGAACGGTCTACAGCCATCTCTGTAAGGACTTCCTCCTTAAACGGGACGTCGACAACTCCTTCATGATAGATACTCATGTCAATATATTTCAATGTAATTGCCGTGGACTCTGGGTTAAATGAGAGGAGCTGCAGAGACCCTTTTTCTCCCGTTTCCCTTTAGCTGTTTACCGCCAAGATACATGATAGGTGCCCACCCCTTGGGGAACAAGGGTTTCAACCCTCCTCCATTCAAAGGTATGGGTCCAGTTAGATAGTTGCCCAACTTATACGCGATGTGATTTCTCCATTCTCCTTAAGTCTCTCTACTTCCCTGCAGGCAGTGACATAGGGAAATTCTACCTCCCCCTGCTAGCCGGGTTAGATCCCGAGTCGTAATATGGTTGTCGATGCCCTTTCTCCTTCTGTGGACTTGAATGGAAGTCACCTGCAGGGGCCGGATCCTGACGGAACTGGTCGAGCTGGAGATCGGGATCCTCAATGTAGAAGAATTCACACATATATATCCTAGTAGCGCGTGTTTTTCCAACCTTGACCTGTCCATCTGCTGTTCTGATTTACAGCAGACTTTCGATGTGAGATGGTCGACAAAACCCAAGGTAGCAATCACTTTACAATTCATATATCTTTTGCAGGGTGGCCACCGCTCGAGAGGCCACCCTGGTGGTTGGATCTAGCAGTCTTTTGCATTTGAAGAAATAACTGACATCTTTATTCGAGTCAAGGGTTCAAATTGGTTGATGAGGCCGTTGATTTCGATCACCCATCGTCACGGATCTGGCTTCTATTCCTCGAACGTCTAGCCGTTTTGTATGTCGTTCGTTTCCTTGGTGGTCGGTCTATTCTGATATGATCCTCAAGAAGTTATATACCTATAGGCGCCGCGCGAACAATTTCAACACGTGCGAATTTCATCGGGCGAAGGGCTGATTTGGTTTCGAATTACTCTTACCCCACTTGCAGGGGGGTGGAAGCGAGTCAAAAGTGTTGGAGGTAAGTTTAGTCAAGGTTCCCCTTGCGGTCTTAGAAAGGCGAGACCACCATTTCGTTGCGTGTGGGCTTGCGTCAAATTTGTTCGATCTCATGTTTTTTGCCATTTCATTATTATTTTGATTTTTTTTTTACTGAAAGTGGTATGAATAAAATTTATTTCTAATGTATGCTAAGTAACAACTCGAAAATTATTGTTGAGGTGCTATTGTTGTTCTTCATAAAGGTGGGAAATCTCAAAGAGAGATGCTAATGAATTAAACATAGCCCAAAGTACTGTTAATTTATTGGTTTCACGTGCTAAAAACAATGTTAGCCTATCTACGCCAGTACCTATAAAACAATCTGGCAGATCAAGAAAAACAAATTTGCGAACAGACATGCCTATGAAACGTTTAGTAGTGAATAATCCAACGGTAACTGCGAAATAACTAAAATTTAATATGACTAATTTATTATCTGATGTTTCTGAACGAACTATCCAGGAACGGCGGCAAAAAGAACTCGGATTACCATATCGCCATACTGCAAAGAAACCATTCATTAATGAAAAAATGCGTAACAAATATGTCGCATTTTGTAAAAAATACATTCATTGGACTGTTGAGGATGAGTCAACATTTTTAACATTCAGAAGCTGTCCTAAAAAGGTTCGTCAAATACAATGGACCGTAAATACACCCAAAGGACAATGAAACACCCTCCAAGTGTGATGATTTGGGGTTTTTCAGTTTCCAAGGGAGAGGAAGCATATATTTCCATCCTAAGAACACAACTATAAATGGCGCATGATATTTAGCAATGCGGAGAAACTTCCAGTGGTAATGACAATCCATGTCATAAGGCTAAAATTGTGACAAAATGGCTTAGTGACATTTAATATTTTGGATTGGCCTGGTAATAGCCCAGATCTCAACCCCATAGAAAATTTATGGTTAATAATAAAAAAATAAGGTTGAAGGCCAAGATGACAAAATACTAATATAAGGTTAGTCAATATTAAACATGTTTTTTATGTTAACAATACAAATTTCGAGGGTGATCGGATACTTTTCGCAGGCACTGTACTGCTCCTTGACCGGACACTGTCCCGTAAGCCATATTTCCACACCTAGGGGAGCGAGGTTTGAGCTTATTATGTTTGTTCAACGGGATCTGCATAATTGGCTTGTATCTTCCCAGATTCCTGGCGAATGGCTACCGTGATGGCTTTCGCAAGTCGGGGAAAGATGACCCCTCCCCACCTGGTTTCCGCCAAATTTCTCTTAACTTTATGCATATTCAAGTTGATGAAGAAAAGGGTAAATGCTTAATTAGCTTATTTCCGGGATAAGGGAGGTCGCCTTTCTCTGCAAAGTGCGGCTTCCTTAAGTTTCACTACACGTCGTAGGCTCTACTACGACTTGAGTGCCTATTACGCTGAGTTCTCAGCGTGTGGTTGCGGTTAGAGAGAACCCTTTGAGCCCGTAGTGCAAAACCAGGTTGTCCTGCATGAAAGTGTCCTCAGCATCTACATCGGTGCTACCAGTGGAGGTTTTCGCTACGCCCTATGTAGACATGTTTCTATCTCTTTTGGCGCGGCTCATATGCTAAGGCATAACTTCTCTCGTTTTGCCTAAACACCCGGCTTCAATTTTCTTTTGATAAGACTAAAGCATTTCACTTTTGCCTCTTTTATTGCTATCAAACAGACTCGGACTTGTTCCTAAATGGGGTCCGTCTGGACGTGGTGATCGAACTAGCACCGATTCTTTGATCTTTTATTCGACCGACTCACCTTGGAGAAAGTATATTTGTACCCTTAAGGTCTCTCATACCTCAACCACTGACATTACGCTTTATGGCGTTCAGCATTTAAGGGTGGTAATAGGGCTATCCTTATAATTTATCGCTCGTTTCTTCACTAAAGATTCACCTTTTAATGCGAGATTTATTCTTTTGCATCCGAGTATCTATGCGGACCTCCCACCGTCGCCGGAGCTTGCTTCCTGTTTATTGCCTTTTCTTTTTTTGAATTTTATTTTAATGATGCCTAGTACTAGGCAGTGTTGAATACGGCGACTAATGCCCAAGTAGGCAGTCGCCAGATGAGCTCTTTCTTACCAAAAAAACAAAAACAAAACAACAACAAGCAAACAACATGGCTCTTGGAGTTCAGGCACGCCCTCTCGGCTACAGTGAACGCGGGGAAGCTAATAGGTAGGTGATTACCAATCATACTTCATACTGGACCCGCTTATTCTTACTATTTATCATACTGTACCTCTCTTTAATTCCCCCTTGCTATTTAGAGAGGTTTTTGGTGTTTGCATTTGAACTCAATCCAGGGGCAGGATATACGGCACGGGCCGAAAGCCCGATGACTCGGGGTGGTATGAGGTGAGGAGTGTGCTAAACCGACGATTCTTAACGCTTAAAGTGCACATATAAGGTGATTATGTCAACCCCTTTCTTTATTGAGAAAGTACAAGTACAAATCGGCTTGTCAATCGGACTTTTCCTCTACCTCCCAAAGCATTGGGATTTGAGATGCCATAGGATCCTTCTATTTATTTTTACACTGACAAGGCCACGACTGATAAGAATGCCAAAATAACCTGGGTAGAAACGCCACCTCTAAGTGTGGCTACGTCGTGCTGGGTAGTCGTAGGAGGGGGAGGAAAGGTACCCTTGTGAGTGGTGGAGTGGCTGCCCACTCACCACCCTTAATGGCGGCGAGGGTGATTCCCGATCTAAAGAATGGAGTACATGGGGTCCCCCTAGCTACCCCCGCCAATAGTCTCTCCACGTTCACTATACCTAATTTATACCCCATCCCCCTTTTTCTTTTTCTTTTCTTTTTGCTTTCTCAAGACCACCTAAACCTCAACCCGGGCAGTTTACTGGTCCGCGGGAAATGCTTCCAAACCGGGCAGGATCCTCCTAATGTGATACGGAGCCCCCGGGTACAGGCGGCTTAATTCTTTACAATTTTGTAGAGGGACAAGCCTATAGCAGGCCTTTCCGCCATCACTACCCCTTCATATGAGGAAAAGAAGAGGGTACACATGCTCCGCTCTCTTTCCCAAAGAAGAAAAAAGAAGAATACTAAGGGGTTTCCTCCAGCTAGTGCTCCGAGAACGAACGGCTCCCTCGCCGACTCGGCAGTTGACCAGGCCAAGGCTCGCATGTATGACGAGGGGACCTCGGATGGTTGTGCCCCGTAAGGGGCGTGGCGATTTGCCTTCCTGGTCGCCGTGCTAACGGGACTCAGCGCCCCGTCCGGCCCCAGCTTAGCCTCTTCTTTCAGACAGCCTGTGTTTCTCCCTGCTTCCTTACTTCCACTACAACCTATCCCACAACTTTCTCTGGTCGGCCTGCCTCTATTTTCACAGGGTAGATGCTGACCACCTTCTCAACCAACTATCCTGGATCGGGGGTGAGGGGACAATGTTCTCTAACCCCTGAGCTCCGGTTTGCGATGGTTGGTTTTTAACAACCTGCTTGATCCCTACCCATACCTTCCTCACATTCCCTTTCCTTCTTACTTCACTCTCTATCTTCTTTATACGTCGTGCCCAAGGTGGAGCCGCCATGCCGAATGGCTGCCAGGTCAGCAGGCGAGAGGGGTGCCCTAAAATGGCGGCACCTGGCTCTGCCAGCTCCATACGCACCCCTTGCAGAGCGGGCTACTGCGAGGGGTGATTGGCGTTTGGTTCCCGATGATGTAAAACCCCCAAATAAAACTTCCCCTTTCCCCCTCACCATCAACGGAGACGCCTTCGGGCAGCTCCACTGAAAAAAATGGAGGGGTCCCTTCCCTGTGCTCTCACAGGAAACCCTCCAAATATCTAACAGGAGAGGAGGCTTACTCTCCTTTGCCTACGGGTGTAGGGGACTCCCCTCACCCCCTTGTATGGACGTGCCCTCGGGTGCCTCCCTCTTTCCAGCGGCAGTCCCACCCTTTACTTTCCAAGGGGACTGCCAAGAAAGACAACAGGCAGCCCATAACCGACCGCTCCCCATTGAAGCGGCTCGGTAGGGCAAACCCCCTTAAGGGGGAGAGGGAAGACAGGGCCCATCTGCCGCTTCCTTCCATAGACCTGCTGGCTCGTATACTAACCTTAGTGGGGGTCCTGGCCTGTGCCTCCCCATATTCTACTCGTGACACCGCTGCCAATGGGACCTGTGATATCCTGGTGTGTGGAGGGGGGGATGGCCAAATGGAGCCACCCGAGATAGACATGGTCCTTGAGGCAACCCAGCCCCAGCCGAGTCCGCCCCTATGGAAGGTCCTCCTCAAACGGCTCGGGTCTCCAGGGCAGTAAACGAGGGGAGGGATCTCCTTTTCAGGCCGGTGCCCCTGCGACCGCCAGGACCTTCTCTATCTCCGAGAAGGACCTTGCTGAGGCCGGTCCATCTGGCCCGGGGGCTCTTGTGGCGGAGGAAAGAAGTTGGTTCATTCCCCGCCCTTTCCTAAAAAGAAAAGGAATAAAAAATAGACAAAAGACTCGGGGCTCCTCTCCATTCGCGGCTGCTGCGGGGATGGATGGGTCTGCTACTTGGATAAGTGACCCAGCCAAGATCGGCATGTTCGGCCCCTCTGCCCCCCCTCCCCCTCGGGTGCGTAGATCCTGACTAAGAACAAAAGTGCTAGGGCGCGAGCGGAGCCTCGATTACATCGGGGCTCCTTATTCAGAGACTACCTGCCATTTTCGAGCCCGCTGGCTTCAAATGCTTCCTTGTTATTCGCTCCACTAATGGAAGAATGTTGGCTAAGGGCAACATGATCCATCAGAGGAGGGCTCTAGCTAGTGTGATTGGTAGAGAGCCGAAGGTGACCAGTTTCTCGGACGGGGAGGCTTTTGGCCGAATGCGTCGAATCCCTCTGAGGCTTTCATAATTAGTGATGTCACGCCTGTGAGTGTGACGCCGCACTCTACCATCAACTTCGTGAAAGGAGTAGTTTATGCGAGGGAACTCGTCGACTACTCCATGGATGACATCACCTTAGAGCTGGCCGACCATGGTGCGGTCAAGGTCGAACGTATGATCAGAAAACAGGTAGGGGCCTCGTTACCCACCTCTATACTCTTCGTCACGTTCGACTGTGACCATCTCCGTGAGTCGGTGCGTGCCGGTTGGTACCGCTACCGCGTGAAGGCATTCGTGCCACTGCCTCGGCGGTGCTATTACTGTCAACGCTTCGGCCATACGAATCGCTCCTGTCGACGTACAAAGTCGGGGTTCCCCGAAATATTTGTAATTTGCTCCAAGGCCGCACACGATAAGTCCAAATCGTGTGTGGCCAAGTGTGCCAATTGCGGATAGCTGCACCCCGCTTCGAAGCAATGTGGTGCGTATCTCCTTGAGAAGGAAATCCTGGCTGTTAAGGCCCAGGATCTTCTCTCATTTCGCGAGGCTAAGGAATTGGTCCTGGCGCGCTTGGCGCTACCCGCGACGTCCTATGCCTCATTATTAAAAAAGACACCCTCTGCTCCTGGCCTCTCTAGGTCTACGAGTACGGTCGTTTCTGCGCCCATTTGGAACCCTTCTGCGGGTTCTACCCACCCCGGGCGCTCCCCTGGTAAAGCTGGCGGCACATAGGGTCTTCACCCAGACCCGGCTAAAACCAGAGATCACTCCCCTTTTCCCAGCATGACCGTTTCCCGTAAGGCGAAACGGCCACGTGGCTCCACCGAGTCGTTAGACTCACAGGAGCAAACACCCCTGAAGTTAGTCGCCAGGCCATGTTCCGGAGTTCCTAAAGCTGTCCCCCGAAATGAGGACAGCACTAAAAGAGCTTTGGCTCCTTCGCCCATGCCCAGTGGTGGGCTGGGTGGCTCGGAGACGGTGGATCCTTGCAAAGAGGGCCCCCCAGGCTCTGAAGCCCTGAGCTTGGCCTGGAGGGCATATTACTTCGATGGAATTGCCGCGGACTCTGGGCCAACTGGGAAGAGTTGCGGAGGATAAGTCTCCCGCGTTCCCCGTTAGCTATCTTTTTTTGCAGGAGACCATGCTTGGCATATGCCCCTTGCCCACCCTTCCTGGGTATAAGGCTTTTGCGACCCCACCACCACGGAATGGGGGCCGGGCGGGAGGATTGCCATTTACACCCGGCATGATGTCTCCGTTCTTCTCTTCGCTTTAGATAACTCCTTTCAGGCAGTAGCTTTGCAGCTGCATCTTGATAGGATGTATACTGTTATTTCCGCATACATTCCACCATCAGCCGACTTCGACGCGGTGGACTTCCGCCGCGTCGTGGCCTGGTTACCGAGGCCCTTTCTCTTGCTCGGAGATCTAAACGGTGGAGTTCTGGGGAGACTACTCTATCAATCCCCGAGCTTGAGATGGGTGTCCTAAATGTGGATGAGTTTACGCATCACTGCCCTAGAACCGCTTCATTTTTCTGCCTCGATCTATCTTTGTGCTCTCCGTATGCACAGCCTGATTTTGATTCGGAGGTGGTCGATGACCTCCATGGTAGTGATCACTTTCCCATTCAAATATCATTTTCTTATCTAAGTCAAGGAGTTTATGTCGGTAGATGAGGCCATTGAGTTCTTTTCCGTCAACCTCATTGCAGCGGGCCTAACTCGAATTCCTAGAAGGTCTGGCCGTTTTGCACGCCGACCACTCGTGGTGGTCTGCCGAATGTGAGACGCCCCTCAAGCAGAAGTGTCACGCCTACATGCGCTATAAGCGCCGCGCGAACGATTTCACTCGGTGAATTTCGTCGGGCTAGGGCTAGGTTTCGGTATATTTGAAGCACGCCCGCCGCTCTTCTTGGCGGGCATACGTGTCTTCACTTAACGGGAAGACCCCTCTCGCAGAGGTGTGGAAGCGAGTGAAAAGGATTCGGGGCAAGTTTTAGCAGGACCCCCCTCCCGTTGTCCAGGAGAATGGGACCGCAATCTCGGACCCCGCGTCCGTGGCGGAATCCTTCGCGGCCGCTTTCTCTGCATTCTCTAGCCGGGATGCTGCTCCGCCAGCATATAATGCACGTCGTGATGTTGCGGAAGGCTGCCGGCTCAAGAGGCGGGGAACCTTTCGACGACAGGTTTACTCTGAGTGAGTTGCGTTCTGCCCCTTGCTTCGTGCGCAGATACCGCCCCATGGTCCGCGATGTCCCCTCGCAATGCCTTGACACCTGGGTGAGCGAGGCATGGCCTTCCTGTTAGATTTGTTCAATAGGATCTGGATGGAGGGTCTCCTCGGGATTCCTGGCGAATCGCTATTGTGCTCACCTTTCGCAAACCGGAAAGAGATCACTCTACCCTGGACGGTTTCCGCCCAATCTCTCTAACCTCTTGCATGTGCAAGTTGATGGAGAACTTTGTAAATGTTAGATTAGCCTTTTTTCTGGACAGCTGAGGCCATTGTCTTTTGCACAGTGCGGCTTCCGTAAGTTCCACTCCACGTCGGATGCTCTGCTCCGACTGGAAAATGCCGTCTGCGAGGCCTTCCTTCGTAGACAGCACTACGCCATGGTGTTTTTCGATCTGGAGAAGGCCTATGATACTGCATGGCGATACGGTATCATGGAAACTCTCCACACGATGGAGGCGAGGGGACGCCTGCCAATGTTTATATCTGAATTTTTGCGAGATCGTCGATTATGCGTAAGGTTGGGGGGGGAGCCCTTTCCGGCCCAATGGAGCAGGAAGATGGTGTCCCGCAGGGAAGTGTCATCAGTGTCACACTCTTTGCCCTGAGCATCAACGTCAGCAGGTGCTCCCGAAAGATGTTCTCGCTACGCTCTACGTGGACGACCTTTCGATCTCTTTTGGCGCGGCCCAGATGCCAACTCTGGAGCGTCGACTCCAACAGGCATTGAACCGCGTCTCTCGCTATGCCGAAGCGCACAGGTTTCGGTTTTCGGTTTTCTTTGGCCAAGACTAAGGGGGTGCACTTCTACCGCCATCCACGGCTTCACCCCGACCCAGATTTGTTTCTTAATGGGGTATGCCTGGAAGTGGTTGAATCGCACGGTTTCCTTGGTCTTGTATTTGACCGACGCCTCACCTGGGAGGCTCATATTCGCAGCTTTAGGGTCTCTTGTACCCGCGCCATGGATATTCTCCGTTCCGTGACGTTCAGCGCTTGGGGCGCTGATAGGGCTACTGCCTTACTTTATGATCGCTCCTTTGTTCGTTCAAAGCTCGACTACGGATGCGAGTTTTGTGCATCCGCAGCCGAGCGTGTATTGCGTAAAGTGGACTCAATCCACCACACCTATTAGTCGATGCTGGGTTGATGCCACTCGCTCTACGCCGTGCACAGTGCATTATTCGCCTGTACGCGCGAGCCCAGCGCCTCTCTCAGTCGCCAACAGCTCTCACTGCATCCGCAGCTGATTTCGACGGTGCCTATTCCGCCGAGAGACGTCAGTCATACCCTAAGCCCTTTTGTTTTAGGTCCAGGAAACTTCTTCGATAGCTAGGTATATCTCTGTTTGGTGGCGCCCCTGGTTCTGCCCAGGCCTCACCCTGGAGGGTACCACATTAGTTATTTGTCGCCATGCCTCTGCTCCCAAAGCTTGTGCAGCGCCGGGAGTATTCCGTTAGACCTTTTTTGGAGCACACCTCATGTCACGCTAGAACCGTGCCAGTGTATACGGATGTCTTCAAGTCCCAAGAGGGGGTCGGCTTCCACGCCGTATCCCCTGTTTGAAGTCAGCGGGGCTCTGTCAGGCGTTGCGTCTGTCTTCACGGCCGAGCTGGTGGCAATACACCACTCGCTACGGGGGATTACGCGACGTGCCCGGTTCGGAGACCGGATTGTGATCTATAGCGACTCACAAAGCGCCCTGAGTGTTCTCGGGGCATTGGAATCTCCGCCTTCCTTGTTCGCGATATCCGTGACGCCACGGTTTTGGTGAGCCGGGCGGATGTCGAGATTATCTTCTGCTGGGTTCCTGGACATGTAGGAATTGCCGGGAATGAGCGCGCCGATGAGGGCGCCAAAGTGTCCGCGAGGATTCTGCGACTGGACCAGCGTTTCGCTCTTCCTCACATCGACTACATAGCAGGAATACTGGCTGTTTGGCAAAGAAGATGGGAGACGGTCGAGGGGAACTTAAAGTTGCGTGCCATTGCGTTGTGACTGTTCCCATGTACCTACCCCCTAAATGCAACGAAGGCTTTATGGTTGCTTTCTGTCGTCTGCGAATTTGGCACACTCGCTGGACGCACCTCCGTTTGATTAGGCGCTCGCCAGTGCCCTACTGTGACGACTGCATTGTCCCCCAAACTGCTAGGCACATTCTTGTCGAATGTCCCAGTCTGGGCCGTCTCCGCACACGTTACCCGTCTCGGTAACGGGATGGGCGGGGTCGCTACCGCCTGTCCTTTCTACTTGGGACGAGTGCGTGCACATTGACTGGTTGACTTGTAGACCTTTGGGGGCAGGCCGGCCTTCTCCCGTATATTTAACTAGTTTTTTTTTGTTGTTTTCTTTGTAGGTCGCACCTTCCTGTGCCGGGGGGACCTCCCCCCGACGCCGGAGCTTCCTTCTCCTTGTTGCGATTTTCCCTTGTTATTGTTATTGTTTTTAATTCCTTTTTTTTAAGTAGACTAGTGCTACGCTGTCGTGAGTGCGGTGACTTGTGCCCAAGTGGGTAGTGGCCAGATAGGCTCTTAAAAAAAAAAAAAAAAATCCATCTGCATTTGTTTATTTGTGTACATAAATTGTCCCATTTGTTGCAGGAGAAGGGGACGAGCCTGCCTGCTGGACGTTTCAACAAGCGTCCTTCCCGCGGCCTCCTCAAGCACGTCCTTACCCAGATCTACAACCAGGCAGTCGAGGACCCAGAGAAGCTGAATCAGTATGAGCCATTCTCACCGGAGGTCAGTCTTGTGGCAATCACCCGACCGCCCAAATATGCGGGCTGGGTGAAGGTACACCCATGTGTATGATTATACGAAGTAAGGGTTAAACAAAGATTACTAGGTGCACGTAAAGACGGGGCCATTTAATTAACTTAAGAGAAAGAAATGATTTTCAAACTAGTCTGCCTCTGTGATCAGTTTCCAGTGGAAAGAATTCATCCATCTTAACGTTATGGAAAAAAAAGTTCCTCGTTCGATCCTCTTTCTAGTTTGCAAGTTCGCTTCCATAATTTTATCTTTGTTTTTTTTCCAACATTATAACATCCTTTCACCACTATGGAAACAATTGTTGAGCCTATGAGGGTGTTTAGCACTTTTTAGATCATTTTTGCCATTCCCTCTCTTGAGGAGGTAAAATTTTATATTAGATGTTTTTTGTATCAACATCGAAATTCCCTATCCAGATTCCAAAATGTTGTTTCGCCATTTTGATCAGATTCGCTCGTATTTATTTAATAGACCTCTGAGCACTTGTAGCGTGTTATTCCCTGTTAGCGTTTGTCCCTGCCCCTTGATGAGGCAGACAAGGGGACGCCTTTCTCTCAGGCTCTTATAAATGCTTTTAATCGTACGCAGGCGGCAACGTAGACGATATCGCGTTATTGTTCATAGAAGACAGATCTGACCTTGACCTTAATTTTCTTTCTTGCCTCAGGTTTACGGAGAGACTTCCTACGAGCTCATATGTCAAGTGCTGGACCAAATTCACGTCACCGAGGAGGATTCTTTCATCGATCTGGGATCAGGTGTGGGTCAGGTGGTGCTACAGTTTGCCGGATCGACCCCCTGTCGCATCTGCCTCGGCATCGAGAAAGCTGACACGCCCTCCAAGTGAGTCGGACTTAGCGAGACGCGAAATAATTTGTGTCCTCATGGGAGAAGGAGCTAGTAGGTTTTGTGTTGCTAGAAGGAGTAATAATTGTTAAGGAAATTTATGAATACATAATCTGGAGAGTATAAACATATGTATACTGTAATGTCACATTTCCTCCTGTGGGGATTTGTAATCTTGGATCCTCTTTTCTTTATTCATGAAGCTCCGCGTGCCTCTGTCATCTCCCTGTAAAAATTGTCAAAATCTTTACTTTTTCCTCTGCGTGTGTCCTTAATGTCATTGTTTATCCCCGCTCTCAACGTACCTTATTGTGGGGCACTCGACCACACTAAATTTCACTTTTTCTGTTAATGGGATATTTTAACTTTCAGGCCACACATGCAAGTACTCTGTACTTATGTGCTAACTTTAATTATTCCAGTTCTTTTCATCGACCATCCTTTTAATTCCAGTTTGTTTTCCCTCTTCCCTTTTATTTTGTCAGTTCTACCTCGTTTTTGCCCCTATTGTTACAATCATTATTATTTTCTTATTTTATCATTTAGTTGTCAAGCTTCTATTACCCCCCACCCCGGTGGTGCTTAGCACGGGGGCGGTGGTTCACCTTTTAGGAAATGACTGAATTCACTGTCCCCACTCCAGGACTTTAGGTCTTGAGTTCTCCGGTAACTTCATCGCCTTGGGGCTAGCTACTATTCCTAGAACGTCTGGCCTTTTTGCACACTGACCGCTTCCGTGGTGATCAACCGAGTGTGACACGGCCTTCAAACAGAAGCGTTTAGCGTACATGCACTATAAACACCGCCCGAACGATTTCACTGTCTGTGAATTTCGTCGAGCTGTGGCTAGGTTCCAGTATGTTATGAAGCACGCCCGCCGCTCTCCCTGGCGGGCATACGTGTCTTCAGTTTACCGGAAGACCCCTCTAGCAGAGGTGTAGAAGCAGATCAAAAGGATTCGGGGCAAATTCCCTCAGGATCCCCCTCCCGTTCTCCAGGAGAATGGGACCGCAATCTCTGACCCCGCATCAGTGACGGTGTCTATCGCGACCGCTTTCTCCGCATTCTCTAACTGGGATGATGCTCCGCCAGCATTCAATGCACGTCGTGATATCGCTGAAAGCCGCCGACTGGACTTTACCTCCAGAGGTGGAGAATCCTTCAACGACATGTTTACATGTGGACACTGCCCCTGGTCTGGACAATGTCCTGTATGCCATGCGAGGCATGGTCTTTCTGTTAGATTTGTTCAACAGGATCTGTGTTTAGGGTCTCCTCTCTGACTCTTGGTGAATGGCTACTGTTCTCGCTTTTCGCAAACCGGGGAGAGATCACTCTACTCCCGCTGTGCGCATGTTGATGGAAAAATTTGTAAATGTTAGACTAGCCTTCTCCTGGACAGCGGAGGCCACCTGTCTTCCGCAAGTTCCGCAAGGCCTTCTGCGAGGCCTTCCTTCGTAGACGCCACGGGTGTTTTTCGATTTGGAGAAGGCCTATGATACCTCATACTGATATGGTATCATGAAGACTCGCCACACGTTGGAGGCGAGGGGACGCATTCCAATCTTTATTTCTGAGTTTTGGGGAGATCGTCGAGTCCGCGTACTGATGGGGAAAACCCACTCTGGCCTACCTGAGCAGGAAGAAGGTGTCCTCAGTGTCACACTCTTTGCCCTGAGCATAAATGGTATCACCTTAGTTCTGCCGGGAGATGTTCTCGCAACCCTCTACGAGGACGACCTTTTGATTTCTTTTGGTGCGCCCCAGATGCCAACTTTCGACCGTTGACTCCAACATGCAATAAATATACTGCATCTCTCTCTATGTCGAAGCGCACAGGTTTCGGTTTTCCTTGGCCATGACTAAGGTGGTGCACTTCTGCCACCCTCCACGTTCCACCTCGATCCCGACTTGTTCCTAAACATGATTCTCCTGGAAGTAGTGGAATCGAACCGTTTCCTCAGTTTTGTTTTCGACTTACGCCTCACCTAGGAGGCTCATATTCGTGGCCGTAGGGTCTCTACTTCCTGTCCGTTCAGTGACGTTCAGCACCTGGGGGGCTGATATGGCTACTCCCTTGCTTTTCTATCAATCTTTTGTTCTTTCGAAGCTTGACTACGGATGCGAGTTTTATGCATCCGCAGCCGAGCGTGTATTGCGCAAGGTGGACTCGATCTACCAAACTTTCAACGCTTGGCGACTGGCGCCTTCCGCACGTCCCTCATTAAGAGCCTACTTCTCGATATTGTGGAAATGCCACTCGCTCTGCGCCGTGCACAGTAGACTATTCGCCTGTACGCGCGAGCCTGGATTTTCCCTCAGTCGCTAATGGCTCTCAGTGCCTCCGTAGCCGATCTCGACGGCCCAGATGCCTCCGAGAGACGCCAGTCATACCCTAAGCACCTTGGGGTTTATAGATAGGAACTATTTCAAGAGCTCGCTGTAGCTCTCGGGCCGGTGGTGCCTTTGGTTCTACCCAGGAGGCCACCCTGTATGGTACCACTTTTGACAATTTGTCGCTACGCCTCTGCTCCCAAAGCTTCCACAGCGCCCGGAGTATTGCGTTGGCCTTTTTGGTGCACACTTCATGTCACACTGGATCCATGCCAATGTATACGGATGGCCCCAAGTCCCAAGAGGGGGTCGGCTTACACGCCCTTTCCCCTCTTTTTGATGTCAGCGTGGCTCTATCAGGCGCTGCGTCTGTCTTGACCGAGCTGTTTTCAATACATCGCTCGGTACTGGAAATAACGCTTCGTGTCCGGTTCGGAGACCGAATTGTAATCTTTAGCGACTCATAAAGCCCCCTGAGTGCTCTCGGTGCATTGTAATCTCCACACCCCCTGGTGCGCCCTATCCTTGACGCGATGGTTGTCGTGAGCCGAGCTGATTTCGAGATTATCTTCTGCTGGGTTCCTGGGCATGTGGGAATTGCGTGGAATCAGAGCGACAAAGAGTACTCGAGGTGTGTGCGACCATACCAGCGTTTCGCTCTTCCTTACACCGACCACATGGCAGGAATCAGGGCATTCCTCCGGACTATTTAGCAATTAAGATGGGAGTCGGACGATGGGATGGGAACTTAAAATGATGCTTACTATTGCACCGTCACTGTTCCCATACATCTGCAGACGAACGTGAGTTGTTGAATGTAGATTCGATCCAAAGACGATGATAGGAATTTAAATTTCCGCGACATCGCGCTATTATTGTTACTTTATACCCCCCCCCCCCCCCCCCTCCATACCTGGGCGGCTTCAGTTCGCTTTCTGTCTTCTCATAATTTTGCCCCCTCGGGACGCATCGCTATTTGATGAAGTATTCCCCTATACTTACTACGCTGTCCCCCAGGCTGTGCGGCACATTCTTTTTGAGTGTCCCACTTTGGTAGCTCTTCGTACCCGTTACTTGTCTCAGTACCGGGGATAGCATGGTCGCTTTCTCTTGGCTCTACTACTTGGGAGAGGTTGGTGCATCCTGGAATGACTGACATTTGGGAAGAGGCTGTCTCCTCCATTTTCTTCTATCTTTTTTGTTGGTGGGCGCATCCTCAGATGCCAGAGAGAGATTTGGGCCTCCTCCTGAAGACGGGTGATCATGCCTTATGCTTTCTTTTCTTGTTCTTGTTTTTTTAAAGCATAGTCTAATATAAACAAATTGATTGTGTCTTCTTATGCCTCTGGTGGGAGTCCCCTAATGGTTCTTTGAATGAGGAAAAAAAATGCTAATGGTTAAATACGAACCGAATGAAAACCGACCCAAAGGATGCAGGTAAAATATAGTATAGTGTGCACCATTACAAATAACCTCACCGCGTGTGATGATTCTATCTCATTCCTTTTTCTTACTCCGCCCTCCCACCGTCAGGTACTCTCTTAAGATGAAGGAACTATACGAGAAGTGGATGCGGTGGTACGGGAAGAAGTACGGTGCGTTCAAGGTGACCAAAGGTGACTTCCTGAAGGCGGAACATCGCGAAGCTATCACCTCTTCTTCGATCGTGTTCGTCAACAACTTCGCTTTCGGACCCACCGTCGACCACATGCTAAAAGAGATCTTCGCCGACCTGAAGGATGGAGCCAAAATCGTGTCGTCGAAGGCCTTCTGTCCACTCAACTTCAGGATTACGGATCGCAACTTGAGCGGTGAGAGGTGGACGGGTTTCGTGGGTGGCTTGTACAGAGTGAAAGCATTCTTGGTCTAAGAAGAGTCTCCAACTATGCCGAACCTTTGTACTGTTGTGACTTAAGAGCGGGTACGATGTCCCGATATGGAGCGGGGATTCATTCCAAAGATGTATGGGCAACCATGCATCAACGTCTTCAGGAGGACCTACCTTAATTATGTAGGTGGGCAAGTTCTGGAGCTTTGTTCGCCCTGTTGGTCTTGAGTACCTTAAGCAGATCTAAATTTTCGTGCTATATACCTTTCTCACATTTTCACTTCCCTGCCAAGATGCCTCGGTTTTCGCCTCTTAGTTTTAACCAAATACTTATTGAGAATTTGTTTGATATATTTCTTCGATATGTGGCGATCATCCCTCCCGAATGGGATGCATAAGAGGTGACTAGATGAAGAGAATACTTATTCCTTGCATCTTACAACACCAGGAAAACAGCAGGCCGCTGCTGCTCGTCAGTGAATAATACTACTGGGGGGGGAGGGTTATAATGGACAATTTCAAATCTGCTGAACGCCTCCTCTATTTGCAGATATCGGTACCATCATGCACGTATCGGAGTTGTCCCCCCTGAAGGGATCGGTGTCGTGGACTGGGAAACCCGTTTCCTATTACCTTCACATCATCGATAGGACGAAGGTGAGTTCTATTTTGGTTTTGTTTCTTCCCTTCTCCGTAAAGTCTTGCAGTCCCTGCTAGATTCTGTTATGTGTAGATGGTGTTGTCATAACTAGTGGGCCCGTCTTTTGGAGAGAGTGTTCTCGTCTAAGCATGTTCCTAGTCCTGTTTCCAGCGCCACTCTCACGCCGAGAGCAGTGGTCATTCGTCAATTTGTGAGACTGGCTCGCGAGGTTGGATTTCTGGTCTCTTGTTATGTGATCGATAAAGTTAACCGTTCGAGTTTGTCTTCTCGTATGCAAATCCATCGTTGCCCTAAATCTTAAGACCTCCCCCTCCCTTTCCTATAGATTATCCTGTTCATCCGAACAATTCCATACTCATACTAGTTTGGGGAGAACTCAAGAGTCTCTGCTTCGTGGTAGATTCTATTATCGGTGTGTCGGCTGAGTTTTGAGGTTGAATGATGCATGCGGATATCCCTCCCCTTTGCTAATTGCAGAGGAGTTGACTGGGTGTAGTGCAAGGCCGGAGATTACAAGTGTTTGTCTTCTTTTTCTGTCTGGTCGTGCTTCTACCGAAGTGTTGATGACGATGAAGAGGAATGGCGTCTTAGGATCGTGTTGTAGGAATTGGAGGAGTGTCACTTTGGTTTGAGTAGTGTGAAGATTGTTCGGGATGTAATGGAGGCGAGTGAAATCGCCTTTATGGCCGGAATAAATGGTTGATGGTGAGTCAACTACATCCATTGGAACTAATTAAAAGCAGTTTTTGAATTATTAATATTAGGTCATATTCCTAGTGAAACCACTACTAGGTATTTTTTCTCTAGGCTCTCCTTCCTTTCGTAGGTAAGATGAGATGCGCCATCGTGCCCCTCGGATTATCCTGAACGAGATCCCGGATAGTAAAATGCATATAACAATCAGAATGACAATTGGTGGCAAGCCCAAAGGCACTGGCGGCTGATCCTTGTTTTGTGGGTGTGGGCGGGGTAGCTGTCGGGTTGTATTGTGTTTTACCATCAACCAGTGATTATGGAAAGATTCCTGGTTCCACGTCCGTCAGGAGTATGTTGATACTACGAGTTCCCTCGTCGGGGTGTGTGGATATGATTAGAGGATACTAGTACTCTATCGACAGGGTTCCGGAACAGAGAAGTGTGTGTGAAGGCGGGACTAGAAATGATAGCGGTGTTGTGATGGCTATATGCGCGTGAAGCAAACTTGTCCTTGC
This sequence comes from Ceratothoa steindachneri, assembly GCA_963969495.1. Taxonomy (NCBI): domain Eukaryota; kingdom Metazoa; phylum Arthropoda; class Malacostraca; order Isopoda; family Cymothoidae; genus Ceratothoa; species Ceratothoa steindachneri. Next base: position 78,857,076 of record OZ018323.1, read on the forward strand.
TCCATGTTCTCTGGGATGGATTCTCTGCTATTGAACTTAAAGCTCTATTTACCTGGTGGCTGCAACAAAGTCCCCCTTGAAATAACTCAAAGGAAGGGCGGTTCAAACAATAGTAAGGGGAATGATTGATTTTACTTACGTGGCCCTGAATAGGTTTATGTTTGGCATGATTGAAAGTGCTATACTTTTTCAGCATAATCACCTTCACTGACACATGTAGTAGGATGATTTCAGTGCACACCACCCCTCATGGCTCATAACACCACAGCGCAGACTCACCACACTAAACAACGCAGCTCAACCAGTTTACCTCCTTTACATACTCCCAAGCGGTCGGGAGGAGCAGAGATTCCATCTGCCCCCGAAGAGGTATACACAACAACATACTAGAACTACTTGGTACACAATAGGCCCCCGCATCCCCATCATCACAACGCTTTATATCACTGCCGCCACGTAACCTCATTCAATCAAACCACAAATAGCAAAAAAGCAAACTGGCCAAACAAACCGACTGCAAGCAAGAAAGATTATTATAACTACCTCTCCTTAGAAACGGCACTATCACACACAAACAAAATAACTTACATAGTCTACAAAAAATATATCCCCTGCAGCAGAAGAAAACACATACCAAAAATTCACAACAGAATCCCGATACTACATAAAAGAGAAACTAAAACAAACCGGAGCGCCTACACTACAACAAATCCGACACTTCAATAATTGCATCACACCCTAATATCAAAGTGAACTGAGAATCTAATCACAAAATGAACTTAATGCAACTCTAAAGAAAATTAACCATCACAGTTATCTGCCCCACCCACGAGTCACAGATTAATAACCAAACACCAAACTCTCACTTTCACCACAGAAAACATATAATTAGCTATCAAATCTCTCAAAAACTCCAATGTATCAAACATTTTAAACCACTCCTTGCTCAATAATACCATTCCCACAATCTGGAAAACACCTCAGGTCATACCAATACTCAAACCAGGTAGGCTCATGACGCAACCCCTTTCACTGCTATGGATTTTATCCAAAACCCTTGAGAAACTCAGGCCCAGACAAAACCCTCTCACAAACACAACACGGAGTCAGCCAAGATCAATCCCTACAATTAAAATAAGCCCATTAGAGATGGTTTTAATGACCCCTCCCCTCTTGCTCCGCTCGTACGATCCTCAAGGCAATCGACCTAAACATATTCTTGCACAAAAAATCCAAACACCCACCTCACTAACAACCCGCAAAATTGGCTAACAAGGACAATTTATACACAAAGCGAATAAATCACACTAACCACCACGCTACAATGGGCGTCCCTTAGGATGCATCCTCTCATTCCTACTTTCAAACTTATTTACTCACGACATCCCAAATCATCCAAATAAACACCTATGCAAACATCTCAATAAAAGCACAACACTCCAAAGTCAACGGAGTAACCAGAACACTACATCTGTCCATAAACATCCTGGAACAATGGCTCACACACAATCGAATGACAGCCTCTCCCCTCAATTCACTATTCACTCCCGATCTCCTCGACTCGAATGATCATCCAAGAATAAATCTCTCCACTCCTGAGAATCGCACTCGACACTCACATCACCCTCTCCCCCACCCATAACTAAGAGTCACAAGCAAACCTCACTTAAGAGAACAGAAGGACTCTAATAAATCACACTTCATCCTTACCTCGATCAATGATACACTACCAACCTTGACAAATCCAATGCAGACCAGCTCCAAACAGTACAAAGCAAAGCACTGGGAATCATCGCAGGTTGTACACGAACCATCTACATTTGCACAAACCGAAATACTACCAATTGGAGCCCACCTAAATATGATAGGAACCCAACATTTCAGCTGAACACAACTAATCCCGCCCTCACAACAAAACTTCCATCCTGACTAAAAAAAAAAAAGCATCTCTAGCACAACTTATTACATCCCCTTCCCTGAACTACAACCTGATAAACCTCACTCACACTAGGTCCAGCATGAAAGGCTGTCTGTTTTAAACTCTAGCCACCTGTAGGGAAAGAGAAAGAGTCGTAGAGTGGTCAGTCATTCCCAAGTGGAAATGACATGACCACCCCTGCTTGGATGCATTCTTGGAGTTGCAATAGAACTGCCACTTCCTAGCTGTTGCATGGACCACTAGCACAGGAGGGGGTGGTGCTATAAAATCCCCCCAGCATGCAACAGCATCCCTCCAATCTAACTGGTCCCTTAAGACAGCGTGACAGAAAGCGCGGCCCCACTTAATTGTGGTTGGTAACATTGGCGGGGCCCTACACCACAGGGTGTAGGATCAAGGCCTTCTCCCTTAATCTCCCAAGCGGTCGGAGGGAGCAGAGATGCCATCACCTGTTCCTGGGGAGCTATACACAATAACAAAAACACATTCACACTGCCAGCATCCGCCGACACAACCTCCCACCACACAACATCGTAAATGAACCACCTCCCCAACTCACACACACAAATACATAAATCACTAAACAGGACACAGAGAGTAATTTTATCCTCACAGCATAAACTTGGCCCCACTACTAAATTGTATCAGATGTAACCTAGGCCCAGATGACAGTAAACATCTCGACTGCCCTAATCAAGCGCAAGCACGAAACTGGCACTTCTGCACCTCACTCGGGGATTTGCGCCCTCCTCCGGATATGGTGACGTCTCTGGGGGGGGGGCCACACGGTAAGTAAGAAGTAAAGTCACAAAACAACTCGCCTTGTGCAGAGCCTAATTAATAACCTTGCGAAACCCGAGTCACCTCCCATTATACTCAAGAGCCGCACCCTTAGTGAAATTTTGCATGTCTAAGACATCTCGCCTTCCCTAAAACAAGTCACCTCATCACACACACAAAATACAGCAGGTCATCCAAGATCTGGCTCCTAAATAGCTCCTTAATGCCCTTCCACCAGACATTGATCGAGAAGAAGCATCCTTCCTTCAACACGCGTAGGTCCGATGCCGTCACCACTCAAAACTAAACACCTACAAACACCACATGGGCCCACAGACACATCCTTCGCAGTTTTTCAGTAAACTGCCCATGCTGGGGGGCGAGATTTATTGTGTGTTTGTATCGTTGCATCTTTGGCTGAGAAGCCAAAGTCATACACCTGACTAGTCAACAATAACGTCCCACAAGGAACCATTCTCTCACCCCTAGCATCTTCCTGCGAATCACTTTTATGGAAAGGCCACAGGCCATAGCAGCTTTCCTGAGCGCTGCCGCCTTCGATCGAAGAGAACCGGGATGGGAGGCAGTCAAAATAGGTTGTCCCCGTCTCCTCCCTTTGTCCTTCCTTTACTCTATGCATATGCGTTCGTAGTGCCATTTTCTCGATACCGCCCCTTTGTAGAGTATGTTCGGATATCTTTTAGGTCATGTCTTCCACCATGTTTGGATCCCGGTTGTTCGGCATGTAGGAGCAAGTAGACGGTTTGGTGGAGATGTTCCGATACTGAAAATGCCACATATTCTCGTGTTGCGAGGCGTCTGAAGGGTTACATAGATTCCTTTCGCTGCAGTGTGTGTCATTCTTAAGAGTTCTTTTCGCTGGTTATGTCCGAGTCAATCTTTTACAAAATATAAGCCAGCAGTGTATAATTAAGAAGTTCACAATTTGGCGTGAGGATACAAGATGGGTGGCTTTGTACTTTTCATAGGCATAAATGGGTGGGTAGTTCTTTACTGGCGTTGATGCGCGCTGACATCACAGTAGAAGTGGTGTTTGATGAAGAGTAAAGGAAGAATTAGTGATAATAATTGTAATGTTGTTAATAGCTAAGGGTAGTTTGTAGCTGTAATGCAGAGATAGTGCATAAACTTTCTGACTTTTAAAAGATTTTTCACACGTTCGACAACCCATCCTGCTTTTTACATTCTCACTTGCCTCCCCAATTCCACCATTCCATCGTCGCGATGAAAAAACGCATTTTTCTCCATGGGGAGTACCTAGCCCCCCCCCCCCATCTTGCGGAGATGATTCGAGGAAGCAGATGGGTGATGGGGATTCAAGTCCTTACGTTGCTCCCATCCCCTTCTTATTTTCCCATCACTTTGTTGTCCCCAATCCCCACCAACAATGGAACCTGACTTAGTTGTGGAATGGGGATGGATTCAGGAGAGTACTTTTTTTTCTACTCGAGCCATGCTTCGGATACATAATTTCACCTCTCCCTAACTTCCATGTTTTGTTAATGAACCCATTTTGTAAAATTTTTTGTCACTGCCCCCTTGGCTCTTGCTACCCTCACTCCCCTCCGTTCTCCCAACTCGTGTAGAAAATCAGAACCGGTCATTAAGTTTGTGCACTAATCATAGATCAAATTTGTATAAGAGTATTTGGGAGTGGGTTTTTTTTCTCCTGTGCTGATGCGTTGTGCATTTTACCGATGTCTCATCAAAGTTGTATCTATTTAAACTATTGGAAGTGTATGTAATAATGATAATAATTACTATTAATATTTCCCGTTTTGTAAACGTACAATAAGAGTATGAAAACAAAATTAGTTGAATTCCGCTACCCTCGCTTTAATCAAAATTCAAAATTGTTCATAAATCTTTATTTTTAAGGGACTTTGGGTTTTTTTTTAATCTTATTTTTCCTTGCTCTTTCAATTGGTTGATAAATTATTGGTTTCCAAATTCTTTCCTTATTTCAGTTGGAGCGGTATTTTCAAAGAATTAAGAATCCCAAACTCAGGGTAAGTTGACACTGGCACCGTGTTTAAAGGGGCGCCCTCCCCCCTATTTCCAAGGGGGTTTCAAGTTTGTACATCCGAGCGTTTTTGCTCTCATGTACAAACTTGGTGTTTTTGAGTTACGTTTGTGTTCTGGACCCCTGAAACACTTAGTGTAGCAGTCCGCATCCTTGATTCCCTTTTCGCCCCTGCTGTGTTCATTCGCCCCCTCCCTTATGCGCCCTAACCTCTGTCGGACCCCTTGTAGAGTCCATTTTGCATAATTGCCCTTCCCGCTTGGAAATTCGGTCGCTCTGAGTGGATCTGATTGTCATTCTTAACTCTTTCGGCCACTTCGCCCCACCTTTCTCCATTAAATGGAAAAAAGGGCAAAAGAGAAAAGAATGAAGGTCGAGATAATCAAGGGAGATAGGAACCACGGCTGTCTAAAGCGTCGTGAAGGCGACCCGAATAGGGACTCCATCCAGCGACTTACCACGCCTGCTGGAAGCAGTTTCCACTCTGCTTCTCTTGGTAGCCCGTCCCTTTTTGTGGTCGATATTGGGTATAGAGGTGGGTATCATAGAGGACGGCTAGCACCGTTTGGGAAGCCTCCCCCCCTCGTCTCTATCGAATGTTTCAACACATTTTTGTGTTATTGGTCGGGGTTGTCGCGGTCCCTCGCTAGTTATTCTGTCAAGGTCGGACTCATTTGAGTGCATGAAATGCGACGAGGGAAAAAGAGGGGCGGGAACGTTAATGAATGCATTTGGCCCTTGGCCCAAAAGAGGAAGATCACAGATCTTGCCTTTACGGGAATTGAACTTGAGGGAAACTGGAGTGTTTGTGTGGGCTGCGGTCAGGGAGTGCGACTCGTGGTAGTAGAGGTAAAAGGAGAGGTGGATGAGCAAGTGGGTGAAGTGACATAATGAAATTGGCTATAATTGTGTGAGTATGAGAATCATCTGGGTGAAGTTTAGCTTTCAAAGTGTGAAGCGGGTTGGTATTAATCCTGTGCTAATAGAAATAGTGACGAAGAGATGCGCTTAAATGACGATGGACCAGTGGTGGATCGAATTGGCATTTAAATCGCCAAATATTTGAAAATGTAAGATTGAATAGCAGCCCTACAGGGGGGTACCCTGTGTAGAATGTTACATACGGTGGCTGGGTGGGCAGCACTGCATCCTGGCACTTCCTCCCAGCCCCGGGGCTAGCAGTTATTCACCATCCGTGCCCCATTTTTCGCAGGACCCGCTGTTTTATATCTTCCTCCATTTTCGATCCTGTCTATATTCACCACTTTTCTTTCTATCTTTCCTTATTTACTTCTCACCCGCAATGGGGTGCATAGTATAGCGCGAGACAACGCCTCTGCTACAACTGAAATCCTTATTACATACCTTGTCTCCACATCCCAACTTTTTCTCTTACTATCCGGAGAGGTTCTGGTAGCGTGTTGCACCAGAACTCGGCCAAGTGGTAAGATGTATCTTGAGGTCCATCCATACCATGTTGCGTTGGCCGATAGCCCGATCACCGGGTGAGGTATTAAGCAGGGAGTTTGCTGGGCCGCCCACCATGTCGCCGGGTGTAACGTAAAATATTATGTCTGATCCTATGAGGATTTTCCCTATACCTCACCTTGCCTCGGGAGATCATAGTATATTTCTCCCCTGCGTCTTTTTTTTTTACACTAATCATAATCATTTGTCAAATGAAAAGGATAAATCCGAACGCTCCAAACTGAAAGGAGAGCCAACTCCAAGCGTGGTCTCGTTGCTACCAAGTTGCCAGGGGTCGCCCTTCCACTATATACAAATAGTAAAGAGTCTACCTCCTTACCAGCTCTTGCCCGAGAACCGCCCCAACTGGCTCTCTTGGTGAGATGCCCCCTCTCCCCTATCATTTCCCAGGGCCCCTCCAAGCTCCTAGCAGAGAGGGGCTTTCCCCTCATATCTATCCATCGATTCGCCCTGGCGACTCTAGTTGTCTCAGTGGCTGCCAGTCTACTTCGAGAAAAAACTCGCTCCCGGTGGGAACCGAGAGCAGGAAGAGACCTCCTGATAGGGCCCTGGCACAGTTTGACTCATGTTCGGTAACTTTTGGGGCAGCTGGCTACCTGGTTGTCCCCAAGACTTGTGAACCAATGGTAGGCCACGGGTCTGACGAATACTGTCGGAGACCCCCTACACTTCTATAGGGGATGGCCAGATGGACACTCCAAGGTGATCGCGAACCTCAAGGCGCCTTCGCTCCAGATGACAGCGTGTTCCCCATGGGGGGGGAGTGACATGACGGCACATATCCTCCGAGCCTAAATCTACTCCCGAGCAATGTCTTTCTCCTGGGATACAGACCCACAAGGGCTCAAGTGGAGAGAATGGCTCTCCTCCGTCCGATACGGCTCCACAGAGGGTTCGATCTTTCTTCATCTCTGAGAGCATCGGGCGGATACTTGTTCATCCTATCTCGGATCTCGGGTAGAGATGTGACTGCACATCACCAGAGAAGACAAAATCCAAAGCCAACTAACCAATGTAACCAAAATCTTACATCTACCCTCAGACAAATGAGTTCCCCTTCGATTTGGCGGGAAGGACAAGGCTGGCATATCTGGCCTCAGGACCCCCTCGTGGTAGAGTAAATGTGGGTCAAACCCTCAGCCTCACACTAATAATCAAGCGCAGGGTGAGCGGAGCCTCGGGTATCCCAAGTCTTCTGGTATAGAGACTGCCGAGTATCTTCAAGCCCGTCGCATTCAAGCTGTTCTTAGTTATTCACGCGACTTATGGGACAAGGTTTTATGAACGACACATGTTCTATTGCCTTTTCTGCCTAGCCTCCTTTCTTGGTAGGAATACAATGGACACCCGTTTTCCGGACGAGATCCTTTTTTATAATTGGGCATAACCATCAGAGTGCCAAACTGACTCGTCTTCCGACACTCTCTGAAGGACCCTGGCCTCCATTTTATTTGATTTCTTTTTTATTTGTTGGTAACGTGGTTTGGTGCGGGGGGAGCCGGGCTGCCTCTTTGCTTTTGTTTTTTTGTCTCGTTCGTGTATTGTTTTGTTTTCTTTTTTTTTTATTTTAATGTAGCCTGATAAAATAGGCTAAATTAATTATGGTGGCGGTCGCCAGATGGGCTCTATAAAGAAATAAATTCCTGGTGCACGCACATTCCCAGCTTTAGGGTCCCTTGCATCTGCTTCACTGATATTCTCCACTTCGTGTCTGTCGGCACTTGAGAGCTAATAGGGCTATTCTTCCTCTACGTTGTTCATTCTTAACAAGACCCCAGGTGCGAGTTATAACCATCTTCATCCGAGCCTGAATTGCGGAAGGTGGACTCAATCCACAACATTGGTCTCCGTTTTGCGACTGGTGCCTTGCGCGCATCATCTATCTAGAGCCTCCTTGTCGGTGCCGGTTAGATACTGTTCGAGCTGTGGTAGTTCAGTTTCTTCCTCAATCACCAACAGCTCATTTCGTCTTCGATTAATCGTGACGGTGCCTATTTTAGAAGAGAGGCGCCACTCATACATAGCCTAATATTTTCGCGTTTACGTTAAGTATACTCATACTTCGATGTTACTCTCTGGTGGAGCGCTCCCTTTTACCCTCCTGCGATGCTGCGCACATTACCTGTCCCACGTTACCAAATCTGAATATTTGTTATTACACCTATTCTTTCAAAGCTTTTCCACCACCTGGAGGACTTTTACGTTCGGAATTCCTCGAGCATACGTCGTGTCACGCTGGACCTTTTTCGGTGTACACATCTGTCTACCATAGCGTAAGTAGAGTTTGGTTCTTCGCTATTCTTCGCGTTCTTCCCTCGTTTGATGCCGGTGTGGCCTTTCCATGCGCTGCGCCCATCTTCACGGCCGAACTGAGTGCACTATATCGCTCGGTTTTGCCCATTCCGGAGACGTCTGTAATCCTTAGCCTCGCGTCCCTTTTTACTTTTTGTTTTGTTTCCTTAGTTTTTTTGGCTATTTTTTTTTTAAAGGGGCAGGGGGTACAATACACTAAATATAGCCTTTCGTTTCCGATTTCGGGTGCTGTCGGCTGCCAGATGAGATAGTAGAAGAAAAAAAAACAGATTGAATAATGAGAATATTGGTGTGTGTGTGTGATTATTTCTGTGCTGATAGATACTTGTTCGTGGTAAACATTCTTTTACGATAAATATGCGCATAATTATACATTGGCTGGGAAAGCAGTAACAGTGAAAGTATGATTGTTCTGTTCTCTGTCAGAAAGAATAGGTTTTGTAATATCTTTTGCTGTGACCGTTTGAATAAGGCTTCAAAGGATAGGGAATAGGAAAGGAAAGGCTCATGGAGTAGCCAGAGGAGACTATGCGAGTGCTTAAGATCTGGAGAAAGGAAGTGAACCCCGGCATTGAACAAATGTCTAACATGGAACAAGTTTATGCAAAGAAAGAGTTGAATGAGACGTATTGCTCCCATTGCTACTGTATAGCAGTAATACTTGTGCGGAAGAATATGTAGAATGTAAACAAATGAAATAGAGGTATAAAGTGGGACCTAGGTTTTCGTCACTAATGTGAGAATGCCATCGCTTTTTAATAGTTTTATGGATTGAGTACTGAGAAAACTACAATTGGAAATGAGTGGGGTGGTGTTCTGTTTGCCTAGTGATTTGGATATTTTGATCAGCGTTTGATATAGGATATGTGTGAACAGGGGGTAAAAAGCAAACGCAGAGAAGAATAAGGGCTTGTTTTGGTGGGAGGGGGAGTAGAGTTTGAAATTGAGTATACTGCTACCCTTGAATAGGTTCGATGTTTTGCTATCGCGTCTCGATCGAGGGATCCTCCCCAAGTAATTATCGCTAGATGCCCTCCCCCTTCTCTATTTGCGTTTTTCTTATCACGCCCTTTGCTCACAACACCAAGTAGGCTCATTGGGTTTTGTACCTTTCACCCACTCATTCTTACTTCCTTCCTTAACTTCGTCACTTATTTATTAGCGTCTTTGGTCGCAATGCCATCTTTGGTTTTGTGCTCTTTTTTATCAAAGTAAATGAAAAGCTAACCCGTTCGCCCTCTAGTTAACTGGTGACGCCGTTGGCCGCATTGACCGAAGCTCGCGATGCTTATTTAACTTGATCTCTTCCCCCACCCCATGGTGCTGGCTGCAGATGGCGCCGAGTGAGATGGAGGGGCCTCCAAGCCTAACCCCCGCCAGCAACGGGCACACACACCCGCGTCGCCGCAAGGACAAGAACAAAGAAGGCGGGGGCGGCTCGAGTAGCAGCATGTCGGACTCGTGCTCGAACAACTCCGACTCGAGTCACCAAAATGATCTTGTGGAGGACGCGTCAATCGTGGGCCCAACGACCCGGCGCGCCTGGAACGACTGGTGCTCGAACTCGAGCCACAGCACGTCCTCGACTAAGGCGGGGCCCAAGGGAGGGGGGTCGTGTCGTAGCTCCGGAGACGAGCACGAGGAGAACTCGAATGGGAGTAGTTGCTCGGCCGCCTCTTCGCCCTCTAACGTCCTCCTACCCATTCCCAATGGAATGCCCTCTGCGGACGTGCCACCCCCTGCCAAGAAAGGCTCTGTAGGGCCCGTGGCTGGTAGTCCTGCCCCCGCGGCTGCTCCCCGTCTCGAGTCTCCGGCCTCGTCCGGGGCTGAAGGGGAGAAGCCCTCCGCCCCCAACAACGTCCGTCGGAGGACGACTCAGCGCCGTGCTGCGGCCAGCAAGCCCCCCATCATAGACGACCCGGATCCCCCCGTGGCGGTAAGTGTCAGCCTGGGTCTTGTTTGGATTCGAGAAAAGGTTCGGGAGAGTCGTGCACCCTTACCGTCCCTGAAAATAAGACTGAGCCCCAGGCTCAGTCTTATTTTCACTTTCCTTGACGACCATGGTGTAGATTCCCTCGTTGTTTTTTGCTTTATTTTAAATACAAATGATCTGTGGGAATTCCTGGCAATTAATAGCTTTTTCTACTTTATTCTTCTTCCTCTTCACTCTTAAATTTAATTTCACTCTTTTATTTTCTTTGTATTATGTACTCTTTTTCACCTACCTTAGTGATATATTTTTTTGATAATTGGGCGTTTGCATGTCAAAATCTGAGGCTTCTGTCTTATCACGTATTTTCGTCCTGTTTTACCACTAGGTTCGGGGTGGTGGTGGCTCCAGGTGCCGGTCTTCTACGCACACACGACGTGGCACCAAGAGGTCAAGGTCGAGCAAGAAGCCGATCAAGATTAATGGTCTGGAGTTGCTTCATACCCAAACTGTTTTAAGCACCGCCAATACGCTCCCAGGTGAGTATTGGAGCTTAGATTGAAATTTTTTATTAATTTTCCATTGTATCCCTCCCTGGTTGGCTTGGTTAAAGTTTATCCAAAGGTGAGGAACAAATAGGTTTTGAAAGATAGGAACTAAAAATGGCTGGAAGATGAAATGTAGGAAAAAAATGAGGATGGACTTGAGGGAGGAAATCGAGATTGTATTATCACTAAGAAAATCTAATCTCGGCTGGGCGTAGAGTAGTACGAAATCTCGTAAGTTTATAGGCAAAATCTTTCCTGCATTTAAAAAGCAACCAAAATTCTTTATCAGATGACAAGACACCATTTTAGTTTTGGGTTAATTAAAATTTGATCACATTAATGTTGGGAAAGTCCTTTTAAATTTAACATCTCTTAATAATAACTGGGGACATTCTTTTTGCTTGCTGTTGAAGAAATTACAGCCTCTAAAATTTGATGAAATCTATAATTTTATAACGTTGTACTCTTGCTGGTTATTTTGCTAGTTTTTGAGATAAGGAAATCGTCATTGGTACTACATTAGTCAGTTAATCAATGAAGCTTTTGAAATAGTCTATATTATCCTTCGTTTCATTTGTAATTTGACACATCATCCCTTTGACCGATCTTGTCCCAAGATGCTGCTCAAACCCAGACTCACACCCCCATTCCATTTTCATCTCCATCTCCCTAACACCTAACTCGAGGGCTCCATATACCTTTAAGTGCTCTTTTAGTGTGGATTGGTTCACGAGGCCTAGAACCTGCGCTTTCTCAAGGTCACGTAAGCATTAACCGCCAAGGTTTGGTTTGGTTCACACAAGCATTCTCTATCACTGGAGATCCTGATTTCCTCTAGCGCTTCCCTCCCGTTTCTTGTCATGTTGTTGGACGCCCGTTTGCGTAGTGCTCTTCAACGAGTAGAGAGTCCCACCCCATTCCCCGCAGGCTGCATTCCATGCCCCTCTTCATCGCTTCTCGCCCCCGCATTCCATTTTTATCTTCACCCAAGGAGGTGAGAGGGAAGGAGGCTCGAGCCCCTCCCCCGCCGCCGCTTTAGATTGATCCTGCTGTCCACCGCTGAGATACTTTATTTGTTTCTTTCAAAGTTGGTTCTTTCAACGCAACAGATAAGCCTGCATTCGCGGACCCCGCCCCCGGTTGCATAGACCAAAAGCTTTCTAAGTTCGCGGTCAGTCAAGACGGGGTTCTTCGGCATGAAGAGTTGCCTATCCCGCCCACCTCGGATACGCCGTACGCGCTTGAGGTACTCTTGGACCGCTTCCGGCAGCAGTTCTTGAGTATTTTGGATGTCTTCAAAAGCCCTGATTACCGACACACAGTCAACAGACAGATGGAGGAGGAAAGGGTAAGTGTGTGCTTTTGTCACTTCACAACCATGGCGACGCTGCACTGGGCTGGGTTTTGGAGGAGGGTGAACACTTGGGCGGGGGCCTCACTTTTCGCCATTCGCTCAAGGCGATGGCAACCAATGCCAGGAGCTTTGTCAACGTCGCTCTCTCTCACCTTTGTCCTGTCGTGGAATACAATTATTGGAACGGCGGCGGCTCTCCAGCTCCTCCACGTTCATAGCTACTTTAGGTCAACTCAAGATATGAGTTAACGTCAAAGATAGAATCTTTTTATGCCCACAGATTAGTGACAAATTGTCATCGACTGACGAATCGCCTGTGTAAATTAAATCGTAAAACGTTGTTCTATCTGTGTCTTCTTTATTACGGGTCGCTACCGCAGTTGCAGATTTGTGTGCAGACATATGCGGGTGGGTTGAGGGGGGAGATTTATATTCTCTGGATTGTAGACTCTCGCCTTCCCCGTGTTTTTTGTTTTTGTATGTCCCGAATTTGGCGTATTATTCACACCCTGTTGTTTCTCTTATTTCATTCAGGAGAAGAATAAATCTTTGAAGTCTCGAGCAGCGCAGCTAGAGCGTCAAATCAAGGTCCTCATCGATGACTCTGTGGCGCTGCTCAGGGCAAGAATTGCTGAGCTCGGCATGACCGCCACCACGCCCGAAGACCTCCTCAACAGAGCTAAGGTGAGGTGCACAATTTTCAGGGATGATTCGTACATCAGTTCAGGCTCATGAGTTTTAGCTTGTTCTCGAGGGAGCTTTCAATAATACTCATCATCCCCATTTTTTTTCTTAGCCTATGTGGTTCTTTTCTCTTTTCCTGTATTGTTTCACCTCTTTGTCTTACAGTTGGTTGTTCCTCTTTGGGAATGCCTCTTGTTTTCTGTTTCTCTAAATAATCGATACTCTACAAAAACACCCATTATACTTTTTCTTGAGCCAATTCCAGATCTCGTGCGACAATTATCTTTTCCAAAGGTGGGTTTCTTTGCTTGAAGGTTCTTTCTGAAAAGTTCTTGATTCCCCCCAACAGGAAATCGTGTGGCGCCACAAGGAACTGCAGGCAAATGTGAACTCTCTGCAGCAGCAAGTCTCTTCGGCGGAGCAAGATCAAGAGAAGCTCGTTCGTCAGCGCCAGCAGGAGATTCTTAACAAATACCGCAAGAATGGACATATTAACGGGGTAGGTGGAAATACAAAATTATCCTTAAGCTCTTCCATTTTAAGTGATTAGTCGATTGTCAGAGTCCCCGAGTTCGTATAGGAGACTCGTAAATTACCATTCCAACTCCCGAAGCATCATATCGTTCAGATTAATTGTGCAAGTCCTTGTTATTGTTGTTCTAGTTTCCCTTCTCATCTTCAATTTTCTCTTTTTTACTGCTGGTTTCTCAATCCCTGTTAGTATACTCTTGGTTTCCTCAGGTAGACCAATCTACTTGTGTATCGCAACACATTACATATTCCTTGTTATTATCAGTCGTGTTCGTCGTAAACTGCACCTATGGATGCCTCGATTACATAGCATAACCAAAACAAAAGTGTTTGAATTTGGAAAGATAATTAAAAAAAAAAGAATAGCCACTTCGATGCTACTTGCAACTGACGAATCGCCTCCGCCCCGATTCTATCCAGTTAGGTATTCTTGGTTGTCGGGGAAAATTATGTTTGGGCATATAAGAAGGATAATGGGGATTGCTAGAGGCTGAACAAGGTGGTTTTAGAGCGGGTATTGCACTGTGACAGCTATCTGAAAAAAAAAATGAACTTATGAAGTCTATGTATGTTCATGGCCTTAAAGATAGCTTTTATGATCATGTAGATAGAGAACCATTATGTCAGGTGGTAAGTGTATGGAGTGAGTGGTAAACTATTGAATGTTGTAAAGAGTATTTATGTTGGAAGTAAGGCCTGCGTTAGGCTGCAAGATGGCCAGAGTGAGTGGTTTGACATACGCAGGGCCGTAAGGCAACGGGGTATAAGCAATGACTTTAAAATCTGTATGGACCTTGTCCCCCCCCCCCCCCCCCCCAGTTTCGCAAATGCAACCAGGCCACGTGGTCTTTTCCGGAAGTCTCGTAGAGTGGTTATATTGACGTGTATGTGGTGAGAAGGGCATTTCAGTTTAGTGAAGAACTGTGTGCCTATCATCTTTAGGTGGTCCTCGATTAGGAAGACCTTTGTTTCGATACGGAGATGGTGTATTGGGGTGGGTTTTGTGCACCTAGTGGCGATGCGGAGGGCGCTGTTTCGCACTGTTGTCGCCCAGGCTGAGCTTGGACATGGCTTTTGAGGCGATGTTTTGTGTGGTGAGCAAAGGTCGTGTGGGTATAGAGTGGCACCCAGAAATGTTGTATAAGCTAGCCCAGTGGCCATGGAGCGAAATGTTTGGGTGATTATTTTAGAGCAGGGGTAAAGAGGGAAACTGTTTGATCTCTCTGGTGAGGTGGTCACTGTTTAGTGTGAACCAGTTTGAGCGGAGTCGTAGATTACGTGTTTATGTTTCTGGGGGCTCCGCGTACGTTAATGGATTGGAATATAATGGATAAGTCATCTAGGTAGATGTTCAATCTGTCTTGAATGAAGAGGATGGCCCCCTGGGACATCTTGTTTGGGAGCTTTTTTCATTTTGGATCATGCTTTGTGTTGGAAAGGGTTTTTTATCCCTATTTTGTCATTAGTGTGGTAGTTGTTGTTGTCCAATATTTTTTCAGGGTGTGGCGTGGGATGGTGTCGAAAGTATTGGTTAGTCTAATGTGGCCATGATTGTGCGGCACGATTTTAGTTGAATCCTTCTAATGTGTGTTGTTAGGTCAGTTAGTAGTGTTTTTCTCTGAAGCTATGTTGTGTGTGAGACGGGTGTATTGGGCTTGAATTTGTTGGTTTAGTTTTTCTATTATTTTTTCGATGGTCAAGAGGAGCGAGATCGGTCTGTATGAGTTGAGTAGATTCGGGGGTTTATTTGGTTTAAAGATAGTGATGATGATGTGTAACCAAAAGCAGTTGACGATGTGATTGTTTGGTGTTATTTGGCTGTAGTGCCGATGTGTTTTAGTTGGATGTTTGAGATGTGGTCAGGGTCGTCAGCTTGCCACTATTTGAGCGGTTTTATTGGTGAAAGTAGTGTCATGGGGGAAAAAAGGGTGGCGACGTGGGTTGTAGCATTTTCTTATTGTTGCGGGGCATAGTTGGTTGATTTTGGAGTGGTGACTCATGAGCTGAATTTTTTTTTTTTAATAGTTTCAAAGTTGATAGGTGGCGGCCCCAAAATGGCCAAAATCGAAATTTAGGCCGCCACCTATCACACTTAAAACTAATTTTGGGGATTTATTTTTACATTACCGCGGTCTACTATTAGGGGATTGCATTGCTTGGTTGGGATTTTGTTTTCTTTGGTCCAGGAGATTGATCTGTGTGGGGTGGTCGGAGGTGATGTGATTTTTTTATTGTTCGCCCGAGTTGGAAGCTGTTTGTTTTTTGACTGATTATTTGGTGGCATTGTTTCCCGTTTTCTTTTTGTTTGGTATAGACGAGAATTTTGATTTGTCTGTTGAGCTTGTGGATTAGTTCCAAAAAGTCATTAGGCAGGAGGGTTTTTTTGTTTTGTCTCAGGTGCAAAGTTGAAGTTGAAGCGTTTTCTATGTCCTGAGGAAATATATTTCTTTCTTTCTTGCTTGGTTGATTGCTTTGAAGAGGTGAGAGAGTTCTTGGTAGAAGGAAGTGAATTGTTCCATGCTAATTGAATAAGTTGAAAAATCACTCCAATTGGTTCTTTTGTAGTTGGTGTGTTTTATTAGAGTTTTAGATAGATTGGGTTAGTTATAATGTGATTAGGTTCGGGAAGCGAGCGGTTGAATTGTAACCTACCCTAGGTTTGCCGGCTGGTTCTAGTGTGGAAGTTAGGGAAGCAGAGTGTTCCTTATCCTTAGTGAGTTAAGTTGCTTGGCGAGATCTTCCAAAGTTCGCCAAGCCCTGTGGTGGCATTGAAGTTGCCCCTGAAGAAGAGGTTCGGGAGCTGGCTGTCTGGATGGAGTAGTAAAAGAAGTACGAATGGAAATTAGGGAAAAGATTGTCAGATTTTTGAGGCATGCTTTCTATGTTGGTATATTCTGATGACCTGGAGTTACAAGCTAAGGCTAAAATTTTTTTGGAAAACATTGATTTAAGATGAAATGTGAGATGATGGTACTAAAAGTGAATGCAGGAAAGAGTAAGGTGGTGTTTAGGGGTGAGGGTAGGATGAGGTGCGATATTTGAGTTTGTGTTTTTACACTTGAAAAAGTGCATTGTTTTAACTATCTGATATGTATATTGTATGATGATGGCACTGGTGAAGCGGATTGTGAGTGCAACTTTTTGAATGGTAAGAAGTTATCTGGAGTGATTGAGTATGTAATGTGCTAACGTTGGTGTATTGGAGCGAATCTATGGTATGGAAGGAGAAGGAAAGATCTCTAATGGGAGCAGTGCACATCGACAACTTGAGAGGTAGGCTTGGTGTGTGAAAGGTAGGCTAGCCGTTGAGGAACGAGTGCCTCTCGTATTTATGGAGCGAGGTGGTTTGGTTATATAAGAAGAATTGTTGGAAGTGGATGTAGCATTAGAGTATACGTGAGTGTTTGCGACGGGTTAGAAGACAGACCGTGTAAATAGTAGGTTAATTATGTGAATGAGTACTTGAGAGAGAAGCGGCTGGCGGCCAGGTACCAAGCCATTGCGTTGTGTGTGGAGGGGATTTGTGATGGGGCATACTTGGGATCTTCTGCCCAGGCATGAGCCCTGATTGGACTCCTGGTGCTGCGGCCACCAAATACTGGAATGAGTCGGTTATAGTTTGTGAATCCCTCTTTCCAACCCCAGCACACTTTTGAGAAATGATTTCCTATTCCATTTTTTTTCATTGACTACACTCTCTTATTATGTGTGTTTTTCTTCTCTGTTCCAGTGGGGGCAATCACCTGTTTACTCTAATTCTGTAGCATTGATTCATGATTATTCATTCTAACTTTGATTCATATCATTACCAACCGTTGTCCCACAGTTAGGTCGGCTTGCATAAACGCCACTTATTTCGTATTGCAATTGTACCAACACGTGACTTCCCTGCCAACAGCCCATATCTGGCTTAGTGGCCTTTTATAAACCACGTCTCAAGACGAGCCTTGAATCTTAAAATAACCCTTTAGAATTCCTTCGCCCTAGTATCGAGAATGTGTAGGTGATTGTGGGGGCCTTTGTCACCGCGTGTCTCGACCCTGACGGCTTGTGTCCATCCTAAGAATGCGTTTATCCGCAGGCGCTGCTTGACTCTGCACACCTGACGCAGGAATTTATACTGAAGGAGATTTCGCAGACGCTGTCGCAGCGCAAGAAGCTCCATTCACAGGTGTCTCGTCTGGAGAATGAGGTGGGCACCCTGGAGACCAATACGACTTCCCCAGATTCGACCCCACCTTCGTCAGGTAAAGGAAGCCAGCCATTGGTGATTGGGGGAACGGGGGGCGCTCCCGCTTCGCGGATAACAGCAGACAAGTCCCCCGGGCGACACCACGGAGGTAGCAACGGGAAGTCGCGGCATCGAAGCCGCAACCAGGAATGGCCCTCGATCCCCGACGTTGGCAAGATTGAAGAGAAAAATCCTGAGATCCTCGCCTTGAAGATCCTGGAGACGGGGCGGCAGATTGAAGCGGGGCGTATCCCCTTGCTGCCCCCCGGCACTGAGGTGCGTGTTCACGAAGTCCGGCTTAATGGGCACCACCACCATACTAGTCAGGGTCCGGCTCCCGACGCCCCCTTAAACAGTTGCGCCAGGCAGCCTCAGCTCCCGTCACAGGCTCCTCCGCAGCCGCCCCCTCCTCCACTCCAACAGCAGCACTCCTCCACTACCCACACTCGGGTGTTCTCTGCCGCTGATTCGCCCAGCAGCAGCCGGCACCAACCCGACCACGCGCGGGTCGTGCCCCTCGCTGGGAAGGACACACACTCAACCCAACGAATGGTGTTGGTGCACTCTCAGCAACAGCCGCAGCCACCGCCCCTACAATCGAGGCACTTGATGGGCGCGAGTTTCCCCTCTTCAACCGGTACAAAGGACGTCTCAAATTCCCACCCACCTACTGCAGACTCGCGCGTCAAGCACCACCTTTCCCCTCAGGGTGCGACGGTGATAAGCCGGCATCCGCTTGACAAGCCCCCGAGACACGGTCCCTCACTGGGAGTATCAGTGTGCCGTCCGCATCAGGAAGCTCCCCGTGTCGTGGATTTCGAAGATCGCCTCAAGTTGATCATAACCAACGTGCTCAACGAAGACAAGGACTCCCTACCTCCCCAGAAGCCACCCTCCTCTTCCTTGGGGCCCCTCTGCAGCAGTTCTGCCTCTGGCCAAAGCTATTACTCGTTCTCTAATAAGCTGACGGAATCTCGGCGTGGAGAGCTACTCCCCCGCGATACCAAGAAGGAAATGGTGAAGGACCCGCGCCCTTTAATCGGGCTCCCGAACCCACAGCCCGACTACACATTGGTGTCCCCAGCGAAACTCGCTCTTCGTCGCCACCTATCGCAGGAGAAGATTGCGCTGGAATCGACTGTCCATCCGTTCAGCGCCCCATTTAAGTCCTCTTCGAGCGCCTCTCTCTATTCGTCGAGCTCCAACTACTCTCGCAACGTCGGCGACCTTATTAGCGGCGAGATCGAGCGAACTCTCGAGTTGACCGCCCACGGCTCTTCTCACCAGGGCCACGGCGGCCCCTCAGCCGTGGACATGACTCTCCAGGGTGTGACGACCCCGTCACCCCGATCGCGTCCCACTTCCCGATCGGGGTCGAGAGGCAACGTCCATGGGGAGGAAAGTGGGGTCGCGTCAAAAAATCACGGGCTTCCCATGCCAGGAGCGGAGTCGGATCGCCAGCCACATCCATCCTCCCCCTTACGCGTCGTGTATTCTCCAATCTCCCGCCCCAATAGCACCGAGTCGTTACCATCTACGCCCCACACGCCGCAGGGGCTTATTGAAGGCAACACGAAGACTAAGTCTCCCTGCGGAATCCTCCCATTTGAAGATAAGCCCTTCCCTCCCCCCGTAAGGGACGGGTTAGAGGGCCGCTTAGCATCTTTTTACCATGGGGCCAAATGTCCTCTTCCTGTATCCACTCCCCCTTCTTCTCATGCAACCCCAACACCCCCTCCAGCTGTCAGCACCCCTGGTGCTTCTATCGATACCTCTAAAGTGAAAGTAACCCACACGTCGCACCACGAAGGATCCAAAACGCCCTCCCTTTTACCCCCTTCAGGAGAAAGCATGGTTGAAGGACTCGCCGCTACCCTCCATGCGAGATTTTTGCGACCCAATCACGGACTTCAGGTAGGATTTCCTGCTCTCTCGAGCTCGTTTTCGCATAAAATTGTCGTATGAGTTAATTTCCCTATGATTGTGTTTAGGGTGAGCTTGTTTCATGCTTTGTGTAATCGCCAGATGCAAACAGCATCAGTCTTCCCCGGGCACGGTCCTCGATCTTGCTGGTTCCTTCCCAACTATCAACAGACTTTTCTCCTTCTTCCAAGGAGTGAGGATGACCCAGCCATCTCCACTCTTCTCTACTGCGCTGGAGACATATAACTCAATCCCGGTCACCCTCTACCTACTCGTTCAACACATGCCAACACATAATACAGATAAGTCAGGGTTCCGTAAGGTGCAGTCACTGCAAACACTGAATACACCTACACTCCTCTGACCTCCCCAGCTTAGAACAATACACCATGAATTGGACATACAACACATGCTCACACCAACAACCCTCTGCAAACATACACCAAACTAACACTCCCGGTACATCGTACAACTCAACATAAATTCCATCTTGCCATAACATTACGACCTACAAAACTTCCTCCGCATAAACAATATACACATAGGAGGACTTCCAAGAAACAAACTTACCCCCTACCCCCCACCCTCCCTTTTCTACCACTATATCCTGGACATGGACTCAACAATAGTTCACGACTTTATACCATGCAATTGCGGCGACTTATACCTTTCGTGGCAGTCACCAGACTGTAAAAAAAAACACAACCATGCTCCAGCACTGCCTTACACATCGAAACCATCATAAACGAAGACACGCAAAATTACAATCCATCAAGATTAACACCAAAGACTCCGAATACAACCAGATAAACTTCTACATCCCCTATACTTGCACAAAATTACCCTCAAACTACATAACCTACATACCAAGTGTTGAACCGCTCACACAACTTCCCAACCTTTTTATCTGCAGTGACTTCATTACCACCCATCCTGGCTCTGCTCCCAAACAGCAGGCAACAGAGGCCCCCCGATTGCAGAACAGCTACACACCCTAACCACACTGAACAACACATCCCATCCAACCCAGCACCCCTGAAGCTATATCTTCCCCAGATAATGCTCTTATCACCTCATCTACACACCATAACCACGTGGAACACCATTAACAGTGTGTGCAGTAGAAAATTTAATTCTGGTCCAATGAAATCAACCAGAACTAGCATGGTCTTAGCTGTGAGTGTTTTGAAGCTGCCTGGCTTTTCAGTGGTATGTTCTGGGCAGCATTGTCGTGATTTAATGTCTCATTCAATCTACTGCCGAGATGGGCAAATGACAAGACATCCTGCGTCAGGTACCATTTGTGGTTTTAACATCTTATTAAGTACTGCATCAGTAAGATATGGATCTGTTTTCTTGTACTTCAACATGTCATAGACTAGCCTTTGATCATTCACGGGAGCATCTGCAGCAGACATTTACATAATATATACAATATTGTAGAACCACGCAAGGAAGATGCTGAATCGTTCCAGCTTTGATACAGTGTCTTCCTCTTACTCAAGTTGATCTGCACACATCAGCATTTTCATGGACTACAGGTTTCTGGCCTGATGAATGGGCTTGGTCGACTCCACTGAATATCTCGAGGAGGCGTTCCACCAAAATCCTGCACTCCATGGAAGCCTTTCTTTTATTAGAATGTCTTGGAGTATTTCTTTACTGTTCTTCTTTTCCTTCAGCCATTTTTGCTGTTGCTTGCCAGCATCTTTGGCTTTTATTTGTACAAGTCTGTTCAAACATCCTTCAGATGCTCAAACCAGGGATTATCTGGTCCTTCAACTTCCCAAACTGCTCCTACTAGGATTTCCAGGATGTGATGTTGACAGGCCAGATAAAATGCCTTTTTTTATCATTTTCTCTAGCAGTTTGGTAGCTCCTATGTGAACTGCACTGTTACCAACACGGTGTCAAAAACAAGGTCAGTAACATTGTTCGTAAGTTCCTTCTCTCTAGTAAATTCATTGAAGACTCAGCCTGAGTTGTGCCAGAAGCATTGTCGATGGCAGGTACTGTACTCCCAACAACTTTCAGGGTATGGAGGTGGACCAGACACTAGCACAGCTAATGTTTCTGGGGCTACTTACAGTTTCACTGCCTTAGACATCTTTGAACAACTTTCCATTCCAGTGCAAGGCTGCATATAGTGGTTGGTTTTCACAAAATTTATGCATGTGACTGGTTGACATTATACATGGGCTGCATTCTATTGATTAAGTTATCCAGATCAGCTAATCTAGCTTTCATGGTGGCAAAAACCATCGCAGTAACTCGATTGTCTAATAGATTAAGACGATCCGCTGTATTTCAGATGGCACATTCCATGACCTTCATTAGAAAGGTCAAAGTGACACTAGTTACAATCTGGGTTTTGATGGCGAGAACATCCAGGATGAAACTGATGGTAATCCATGTCTTCTAATTTAGCATCATTGTCAGTTGAGTCATCCTAGGTAATATCATCCACATGAACAACTGCCTCCCGCAAGAGGGTACACTGTGTAGTCTGGTAAACTTGTTACCTTGGGGTGCTACACATCCTCACCCGAGTGCAAATTAACGAAGCCCTGTTACTGGGTCAATTTTATTTAGGATGAGGCCTAGGAAATTTGTTGCTGTGCTTCACCCTCGCTCCCTCGCAGCGCTACTTTTTATATATTTTTCTCACTACGACTGTCCCCTCAACCTTTTTTCTACCTGCATTTGGTACTAAGAGGAACATTTTCACATAACCAGGGTGTAAATTAGGGATGCTTCGTCCCTGGGTTGAATGGAACACTGACAGGGCCCTGGGAGGTTCGCGTCCTTCTCGTTCCCTCTCAGTATTCCTTTTTCTTCTCTACAACTATCATCTCAACCCTCCGTCTAGCCTTAAGGACCTGACCAGCTACCTCATGCCGTGTCAGAAAATAGGCTGTGGAACCTGTACCTGTAAACAACCCCGTTTAACGCCCGCTGGTCCCATGAGACCAGGCCATGAAGGGGACCTGGGCATTGGGGTGCAAATAATGGGAAGATCAGTTTTACTTCCAATAACCCCTTCCATGCATGTAATGGGCTTACCATAAGGCTGTATGTTCTGGTTGTGGCGGGTGGGCCAACTCAAAGTCTCCTGTTCTGCCACAACTCATCTGTCCCGTTGATGATGAGTACACCTGATTAAAGATATCCATTCTGTCGTCCTACCTCTCTGGCTCCCATGTTGGGAGCTGGCACCTTTGGGAAACGAGCGGCCACTGCACAATTTCTGGTTGGTGTGCTTCGCTGTACAAGATTGCGAACACCATTCATTATGGGTCCCAGGGTGGACCCCCGAAAAGTCCACCAACCCGAGATGGGAGCGGCCTGATGCGGGATATGGCCCACCAACCTCCTTCTTTTTTGCTTAGTGGTCACAAATTCCGGAGCTCCCCTCCGGGATTGGAAGTTTCCAAAATTTGGGACGCCTTCACCCGTCCTTGGTGTTGGGGCGGAAGAGGAGATGCGAGAGTACACCTCTGACCGGTGGAGGGACTCTCGTCCAACCTTCTGACTGCAGCAAGGGGGTCTGCAGCTACAGCTGGGTGATTAGAGCCCCCCTCCCATTTGTTTTCTCAGGGGTCCTTCCAAGACTCTTCTAGTGGACGGGTTCTGGGGTTTCCTCCTTAGCCTTTTTTATAGCTGCCACTGAGCAACTCTCCACTTGCGGTGGGTCCCTCTTTGTTTTCTCATGGGCCCACCAAGTACACAGCAAGACAGGACGCGCCGCCTCGGTGCCCGCTTATCCCGTTAGGGTCAAGTGATCCACCACAACCTTTGAGCGGTAAGAGGCGGCATATTTCTTTGTGCCTTGCCGAGACGCCTCGTAGACCCGAGTTTTGTCACGTTGATGAGAGCTAGAATGACCGCTTCCCCTTCGCAATGCCGGGCGGCATGCCTGCCGGACTCAGTCACTTTTGTGACGGGCTATAGGGCCTACGAGTCCCCTGTCGAGATACCCGACACCTTGGGCGGGGATGGCCAGTTAGAGACCCCCATCGACGTGGAGATACCCCTACCCCAGATGGATGGTCTTCTGCGGGTTTGTGAGAAGCGGTTCCATTCTCCGCCCTTTTCTCCAAAGAAGAGAGAGAGTTAGACAAAGAAATCAAAAGAGGACGAGGGGTTCCTCTATCCGCGCGGAATCTTGAGACGGACAGGTCTGTTGCCGTTTCGGCAAGCGACCATGCCCGTACGCCCCCTTGGATGTGGAATCCCAGACGTAGACCAAAGTCTCAAGTGCGGTGAGCGTAGCCTCGATTAAGTCGAGCCTTCATTCAGAGATTACCTGGCTTCAAACGCTTTTACCTAGTTATTCGCTCCACTTGATAGAAGTTAGGCAAAAGTGAGCTTGCTTTTAGTGGGGCAAGGGGAGGTGAGGTCCGCTGGACTCTGCCCCTGCCCCCCCATTCTTAGATCCTCGGATATTTACCTTGCTGGTGGCTGATATACCCGCCCCGCACTACTTCGGGTTGGAGGTCGCCATTCCGGCCCTAACGACCTGTCCAACATCCCGAGGTATAAGAGTTTCGCAAACCCGGCCACTCGGGATGGGCGTCGTGCAGGCGGATGCGTGATTTAAGCCGACATGTCTCCGTTCTTCTTGCTTTAAATACCTCTTTCCTGTCAGTGTCAGGACGGCTATACATAAATAGGAGATATATTTTTATTTCAGCATACATTCCACCATCAGCCGACTTGACTCCTCATACTTCCGCCGCGTCGTGGCACAGTTGCCGAGGCCCTTACTCATTCCCGGGGATTTGAACGGTAGGCAAGCCCTATGTGGGGACTACATGAGCAATCGCAAAGTTGGGATAGGTGTCTTTAATGTCTATATGTTTAGTATGTTGACGCATCTTCCCAAGAACCGCTCATTTTTTTTTGTCTTCATCTGTTCGTGTGCTCTACAGGCGCGCACCCTGATTTTAGGTGGGGTGTTCGATGACCATGTTAAGTGACTACTTTCATATCAAAATATCTTTGTAGACAATTGCCTCCCGATACCCCCGCAGTAGTGCTTGGAACGTTGGGTATTGACACGCTTCTGACGGAATTGACTGAATGTCTGTTCGTTTTGGATGCCCTCCGCTTCTTTTGTGGTCGGCCGAGTGGGAGACGACCTTCAGAGAAGCGACACGCTCACATACACTATAAGAGTACCCGAACGATTTCATTGTCAGTAAATTTCGTCGAGCTAGGGTGAGGTTTTTGTATGTTTTGAAGCCTGTTCGTCGTTCTTCTTAGGAAGCTTATGCGTCTTCACTCAACGGTGGAAACCCCTCTTTTATAGGTATGGAAGAGTGTTAAAAGGATTTGGGGCAAGTTCTTGCAGGCCACTCCTGCCGCCCTCCAAGAGGATAGGGTTGCAATCTCGCATACCGCGTTCGTGGCGGATTCTTTCGCGACTACTATTTTCGCATTCTCTAGCAAGGGGGCTGCTCCGCCAGCATTTCGTCCACTTTGTGGGCTCCCTGAAGGCTGCCTAGATTTTACCAGTTTTCGCCAAGCGAGCTGCGTTCCGTCCTCGATTCATGCACGAATACCATCCCTTATCTGGATGATATCATTTGAGCCATGCTCCGACACCTCGGTGAGCGAGGCATGTCTTGCTCAGGACGCCTACCAATCTTCATATCAGAGTTTCTGCTAAATCATATATTAAGTGCGCGGTGGAGGGAGCTCTCCCCGGTCCAATCGAACAGGAGGACGGCGTCCCGCAAGGAACTATCTTCATTGTCACACTCTTTGCCATGGGCATCAACAGCATCACCTCAGTGTTGCCTGAAAATATTTTCGCTATGCTCTGCGTATATATCCTTTCGATCTCTTATCGTGTGACCCATATCCCAGCTGTGTAGCGTCGACAACAACGCATTGAAGTGCATCTCTCGCTATGCTGAAGCGCGCAGGTTTCGGTTTTCCTTGGCCAAGATTAATTTCGTGCAATTATCTTACTATCCGCGGCTCGACCCTTACCTGGACTTGTTCCTAAATGGGGTTCACCTGCAAGTGGTGGATTTGCTCCATTTCTTTGCTCTTGTTTTCGACCAACCAATGTCTCACAAGGTGCGCCATATCCTCACCCGCGCATAGATTTTCTTTGTTATGCGTCGTTTAGCACCGGGGGTACTATTAGGGCTACTGCTCTACTCCTTTACCGTTCCTTCACTCGCTCGATGCTCGACGATATGAGCTTGTCGTTTCCTTCGGATTGTTTGATAGTAACCGGTAAGAATTGAAGGAGGTTGCGTGTTCTCGCTCGTTAGCTGCCCTAATTATTTACTCAGGTATTTTTTTATGTGCATATTTTCACTTTGTATTGTTTCACTACTCTTTTTTGTTTACATATAATGTTATTGATGTGGTTAAAAGGTGGGATTTGCATGCCTAGGTACCTGGTTCAACCCCACCGACAGCGGGCAGGAAAAAGTAAAAATCGGCGTACATCGGAGCTAGTTGTCTAAATGCGTTACTCACACAGTGCATATCTCTTTCTTTCCGGAACCTACTTAATGGGTTTCTATATCGTTACTCCTCTCACATGAAGCGTTTCCTGATGGCCTCTTTTGGATGTCATACCAGTATTGCAGCTCGGCATATACCTTTCATTATCCGGTCGGGGGAGCTACTGTTTACCTCTTCAATAGACTTGACTATGGGTGAAAAAGGATATTAAACCTTAAAAAGATTCTTTATGAGCCTCTTTTTTTTCATACACATGCATTTGCTGAAGCCATCGTTATTTTTCATGGCCCTCCCCCCCTCCCGATGAAAAATTACAATGTCTAATGTTCATGAGCGCGTGAACCGCTCTCTGCTCCATTTTTTATTCTTTTTTGATGTAACCTTTGCTTCTTGTCTACTTAAAAAAAGATCAAGGAGGAGCCGATAGACGGGCGGTCTTCCGAAGATGAGCGAATGAAGCGCAAGTCCCGGACCCCTCCCCCCATAGCAAGCTCGGTCCCCCTGAAGAAACAGTCTCATTTCACCGACGCCTCCAATTGTATCCGATCATCTTTATCCACGTCGAGTTCCTCCAGCGGGGTGTGTGTAGGCACGTCCCCATTTTCGTCATCGTCAACGACGTTGCCTTTCTGTAGCAATAAGAACTCGTCGCCGCCGTCTTCATCGTCTTCGTTGAATGTGTACACCACTAGTACCATTTCGAGCCCCTCCATCATCGTCAGTCAGCCGTTCTTAAACAAAATCAAGTTGGAGCCTTTGGAGAGGAAATGTGACGGTAAGTGTGGCTCTGACTCTTCTCTCCCATACCAAGGGCCATCCTCTTCGAGGGTCTCCAGGGGACCCTTCCTATGCAATCTGGTGGCCCTTGCTACTCCTTAAATGTTTCCT
Source organism: Ceratothoa steindachneri (assembly GCA_963969495.1). NCBI lineage: Eukaryota > Metazoa > Arthropoda > Malacostraca > Isopoda > Cymothoidae > Ceratothoa > Ceratothoa steindachneri. Next base: position 78,884,215 of record OZ018323.1, read on the forward strand.
TTATTTGGCTTCCATATATAGTTTTCTTTAGATTATTTTCTTAACATTTTTCTTCCATCTGCCCCCCTCCCCCTAAATTGAGTGTAAAGATTTCATTTTCCACCGTGCCATCCTCCATTTTAGTCCTTTGAATCGCTGTAAAGCTGCAACCTTTTAAAACTTTCAAACCATTAAATTATTTTTAAGCTTAATTTTAGTAACTTGTGGACTGAGCCCATGACATTTGCATTTTTAGCACCCTCACTGTAATATACCGTAATTTATTCTTGACAAGTCACTTTATTTCTCACGTATGTAATTATTGGTGTTCCATCACATATATGTAGGCTTCCTATTTCTCTATCATAGGTAGTTTAGCACGTTTTTATAGTGCCATGAAATTCCTTGGGCTAGTTGGTGCTTTTTTATTTATTAATCTTTTTCTGGAATAAACTCAATGTAAGCTTTTTAGAGTCCCCAAATATGCTGATGTATATCTAAAAAGTGTTCCAACTAAGTATTGGTGATTTTGAATGGCCTTTTTTTTCTAACAAAGAAATGGAGTGGGGATGTTGCAGAGGAATAATCAATGGGGTTGGCAGTCAACATTTTTGTTTCACTCTTATTATCTAGAAATATATAGATTCTTGGTCACACATCAAGTTGCCCCACTCTAACATTCTATCTACTTTATTTAGAGGGCATCCAGCATACCTAATCCCGTAGGTTCATTATTAGGCACCGTGTATACTCCAGCCCATGCCCCATCCACCTTAAGCCATTTCTTCCCATTAGTCACCGTTACTTCCATATACATAAAATCTTTCTTAATATCATTCTTTCTCATGCCCCCCCGCAAATGTATATTTGGGTAGCCCCCCCCCCCCACTCAATGTATCCACGCGCAATCCCTCGCAAAGGGATTCCGTGTGTAGCTTGCTACACTTGCTACCTAGAGCTCTTGCTTCCTCCTGTTTCCCTCTCTACCCCTTTTTTCTACGACTATTCTTTAAACCCTTTCTCTAATCGCAGAAAGGTGGATGAGGTACCCGAGGCTACCTACCCCCTCTGCTACAACTGAAACCTAGAGGACCAGCTCGGCCTTCCCGTCCGAGTGCCACTGGGATGTGTAGAATGTTACACCCGAAAACCAGAGGAACTCGGCGTTCTCACGACTCTAGTAACAAAAGGGAAGGCCCCACTCACTGGGTTGACTTGAGCTCCTTGACGAGACCTGGGGAAGCTGGTCCTCTTCCTCTCTTTTTCTCTTATCAAAACTTTTCTCCTCGATTCTTTTACTACCCGCAAGAAGGTAGATGGTCTTGCTTGGGGCGCCCCGCCCTCCTGTGCTACAAATGAAACCTTGACAAACCCGCCCTCTCTTCCCAGTGCACCGCAGGGAGGTACTCTGTGCAGACCTTTGCACTTTGTACCTGGAGTGGCTGCACGCCCCCCCCCCCTCCTGGCCCAAGTGCTCGCAACGAAGGTCCAGGGCACCAAGTGTACTTCCACTATTGGTCCTTTCAGGCCTGGAGAAGCTGGTACATTTCCCCGGTCCCTTTATGCACCCTTTCTACCTATGCGCTCCCTTTCTTTGGTACCATTTCATACTGGACTGCCTTCCTTTTGTCTTTGGCACCTCTTCTACTGGATGTCGGGCGTGATGACCCCAACCTCTACCTGCATGTCACCAAGCTATCCAGATCTGCCCACCATGTCATCAGTAGGATTTGGTCTGGGGGTTCCCAAGGATTTGCGGCTAGGTCATATACTCTCCGTCCCAGCAGTATCGGCCGATGCACGTAAGAGGACCCACTTGGCTGATGTTAATCTTTAAGAAGACACACTTGGTTGTTTTTCTCTTTTTTTTCTCCCCATAATGAATGTGAATCTTTCGTTCAGCGTGCAGGAATACGTTGTTGCTTCGTTTGAAATTAAAATTCATGAGGTGCCTCTTTTATTTTCTGTTTACACCATAAAAAAAGTCGAATTCTACTTACATTATTCCAAGGCAATATAAACCTGCTATAGCTGTGAGGAAAGCGTGAAATCTTTCCTTTGTTGCAAAAGGTGGTGGTTGCAAGATGACCGTCAAAATGCTTGAATTTTCTTCCAGTTTTAGGGATTAAGGATCTCGCATCCCGCCAACCCCGTTCGATATTCTGTGAGCTTACACCCATTTCAGGATCCACAAAATGTTTAGAATGATTTAATTCTAATAAAGTTAAATATTCAAGAATGTATAAATAAAATAAGAAAGCAAAAATGTAAAGAAATAAAATAATGAATAAAAAAGTAAGTAGCAAAATAGTAATGAAAATTTTACTTTAAACTTAAGCCTGCCAAGGCACCTCATGTCCACTCCCTCCTTTTTCCTAATGGAGGTCGGTATGCCGGCCCCAGTGACGTTTGTCATAGGCCATAGCCCATTTGGAGGCCCATCCTGAGGTGGAAATGCTCCTGTAGGTGCCCTTGACCCAGATGGCAAGGTCTTCCCTGGGAGCCAACGAAAACTCGTGGGTGGCTCCCCCGAGCCAAAGTCTGCCCCTGTACAAAGACCTCTCTGAGAAGATACAAGCCCCCACCCCGCGGTGAAGAGGGATCTCCTATTCTGGTTGACCCTCCCCCTCCCACCACCACTTCCTGTCCGCTGAGATATAAATCATTTCAGAGAAGGACATGGCTGAAGCTGGTTCTTCTGTACTAAGGTCTTTCCGGGCTGGAGAGAAAGGGGCTCACTCATCGCCCTAAGAATAGAGGTGGAGGAAGAACAAGAAGACTATGGGTTCCTTTCCTTCTGGTGAGCTTCCCGGGATGAACTGGTCCCCTGCTGTTTCAGCAGATGACCAGGCCAAGCCAAACACTTCCAGCCCCCAAGCACCCTCGGGCTGGGAGACCCAAACCTATACAGACTAATGGTGATCGGGGAGTATAGTTTTCATGTTTGGTGGATTGTGTTGAATTAGGGAAGGGTTTGGTAAAGGGAATTTCTTGTTGAAAGTGTAGGATGTTTTCTATGTACATATTGCAGACAGTATTCATTCACATGACACTCTCAGGAAAAAATGTGTTTTATTTTTTGTCTTCATGACATGTTTTGTTGATCTCACTTAATGAACCCACATGTGGTCTCGATGACAGCTTCCAGGTGACCTCGGAACTGGCCACAGGCCATCTTATGTTTTAGGCCACTGAAGGCCCTGTTAATCCTGGCTCTCTGCTCGTCCTTTGTGTTGCAGCTGGATTTGAGGGAGGTTGCATCCAGGCGAGTTGGGAGGCCAAATGTCAGGTGATGTGTGATTGAAAAAATTTTCCCACAGCTAGGTTTGGCTCTTCCAGCTGGTGTGGTAGGGTGTACAGTCTTGCTGCCACATGTAAGACCTCCCTGCAGCAACCTGGCTAATCCAGGGCTTCACTACTGCTCAGAATATGGATGTAACAAGCAATGTTCAATTGAGGCCCTCAGGGTTGACATGATGTCAACTCACTGCTGATGACAATCAGGACCATGATTGTTGCTGGATATTTCCTCATCATGACTGGGCACATCCTTTGTGCGAAGGTTAGCCACCTGTTGTTCTGGGAGTTGATCTTGTGATCTTGGCAGAAATTCTTCTCGTAGAGAAGAACCACAACATGTCTGTCTCCAATATGTGTTTCAACTTGTTGATCAACTTCATGGTGTGCTCGAGTCATTTTTCCTGCATCGCCTTGGGCAGAATTTGCAATAGTATGGATTGACTTTGTGGGATCATTGTTAATGATCTCCTTTATTTCATTGATGAATTCCAGCGTTCTGATGATCTCAGATCGTCGACCATGGGTTTTCCTCTCTACTGTCACGTTGTAGTCCAATCCTGAATCTTCTAGCTCCTGTCCGACTTTTTCCACCATCCTTCTTCTGATGTTGAGGAAGTCTGAAATCTACTTGTTTGTCCTTCCAGCGCAGATTCCAAATTTTTCATAGTCAATTATTCTGCCCCCTCACCCTCCACCCCCAAAGCAAAAATGTTTATTATTTTTAAGAGTAAAAATATGCGTAAAATTAGCATTTGAAAATTTTGAGCAAACATATGCAGCCCTAAGTTGTCTCTACCCTGCTTGTCGGAGTGGGATTCATCCATGCTGATTCCACTTTGGGGCATAGTAGTGTTTGATGAAGGAAAGTCCATTATAGTGTTTAGTATTTTGTTGCTAAGGATGTTTTTAGGTACTCAGGCAAAGACTTTGCTGCTGATTGTCTATTCTTGTCATTACCTGGATGCGTGAGTTGGTTGAAGCCTCTTTGTATAAGCCGGCTGATGTTAGTGTGTACAGTGCTTTTTGTGTGCAATGGGTGGGATCTAAGTGTGGAGGTATCTAGTGGAATGTATAGGTTGATTTTGTTTAATACTCAACATTCCATGACTTTGGAGGGGGTGCATAGTGGCGATATAGAGAGTTTGGGGGCTCTAGGATGGGTAGTGTGTGCACAAATTTCCCCACATTTGCCGTTTATCTGTGTTGTGATTGTTCGAATTTTGTTTGGGTTGTGGTGTGGGATGGAGGCTGATATGACACTGGAGGTATTGGTGAAAGGGGTGTCATCTCTGATGTATGTGATTATGCTTTCATCTCTGTATTTTCTGTCTTGTCTAATGTGCCTGTATACAGTGTATGCTCATTTGTAAGATGTTAGGAGAGGGGAACTTGTGTGTGGAGTGGGACCTGGAATGAGATGTGGGTGTTGGGCTTGTGAGGAAAAGGTGACTTGGTGATGGGCTGATGATGTGCAGGGTTGTGAATGTGGCATAAATGCATGGAGTGTTGTGGGGGTGATTCCTGCAACAAAAAACCACAATGTGTGGTGTAGTGGGGACAGCTTCCGTAGTGGTGTGCAGCTTAGTCTCATTTATGGCACAATCTGTAGAAGGGGCACATGTAATGTGGGCATGATTTGTTTTGTGTGGGCTTGGCAATGAGGTAAGCTTTCGCCTGTCTACTTGTTTTGAAAGGTGCAGGTGGGGTGTGATTGGATGTAGTAATCTTGCACTGCCCCATTGAATTGCCCAGAGGCAGGGGAGATGAATGTGCTTTTGCTTGGGCAACTGGTGGCTGTGACTCTTCACACCTGGGAACTTCTCTAAAAGTGAAGGCAGGGGTTTTTTCTCCTTTGCTTACCCCAACCCATCTACATAGGTGGGAGGTGCATCATCATTACCCTTCCTTCATCACCGAGTGCCGATGTTTATGTCTTTTTGTCTGTGTGATAGACCAAGCTATTCATTAGTTTTTTTATGAAAAGTTTTAATGCATTTTCCAAGTCATGCCATTACACACATCACTGGTTATACAGGTTACAGTTGGTAATTTGTCACCGTTGGCGACTGAATTAAGTGCATTCATGTTATATGTCGTAGGTTCTCTCTTCCTATCACAGTAGGCTTAGTTGTGCATAATCTGTGAAAGCAGTAATACCATGGCTGATTTCAATCCTCCAAAACATGGAAATTGCAAGCTGTGCTGCTTGGTATTATGCCAGGGGCTCCAATGCAAAGATCTAGTACTTGTGTGCTGATCCTAGGAAGGTGCAGAGGATCAGGAAAGCGTTGGATGAGTCAGGCTGTGATTACGAGGGTACTGCTGCTCTAAGCCTTCTGATACGAAAAGAACTCCCGAATTTGTCACAGAGCTCTAGCCAGATCATCATTGACAACCATCCCAGCAAGTCAATGAGGCCCATAGCCAGGGACAAGAGAGTGTCAGAGTTTCTCATGAGGCACTTGTGCATGAGGACATCCGTTACTACTCACAAGATGAAAAAGGGCCAGCTTCTGTCGCAGAAGAGGAAGGACAAGCAGACGAAATGTCCTGCGAAGCTTTTGAACACAGTGAAGCATCGAAGCATCCCCCTCAAGCACGGCATGCTTTTGGTTCTTCTCCAATGAGAAGAACTTCTGCCAAGACAAGGCGGTGAACTCGCCAAGCAACCGTTGACTTCCTCTGTCCCCTAAAGATGTTTACCGAAAATCATGAAGAGTAAGTTCCTGGTCCACATCATGGTCTTTGGGGTGGCAGTAACGAGGGCCACGTTATTTTCCCATTTATCTTCCCAGAGGGCTACATCAAGTCTGGAGAAGTTGGTGTTGCCCTTGATACAGGATATGACCGCTGGAATGACATAAATGTTGCAGCGGGACTTTGCACCATGCCACAAAGCTGTCAGACAATTTCTTTGACCACATCACTCCACACATCTGGCCTCCTGACTCTCCAGCCAGCAGTCCCCCCCTCCCTAGACTATTATGTGGGGGGGCCTGGTTGAGAGAGGGAGAGAGCGAGACCAACAAGTCCTCATGCCCCACCAAGGTTGAGCTTTGGTCCAGGATCACCACAGTTTTCACCCAGTTAACCAGGGTTAACCAGGTTTAGCCACCGCCTGAGGCTGATGGCAGTATCATTGAATTAAATTAATAGTACCATCCTTCATGTATTTAACTTGTAACTTTGGTAAATATATATACGTATATGTGAACTGTTATTTTCTTTCATGTTCAGTTAGGCAACTAATTACCCATCATTCCCTGTATATATTTTTTTACTTGCTAAAAATTTTAGGTTATCTTTTTGCCTCTTCTCAAATTTAGTTTGTCCTACAATTCTCAAAAACAACTAGACTCTATTATATGCCACCATTTTTCTTGACACCCTAAAAAGGATAATGCCTCTTGCATAATTCCTTTCTAAATAATTAATTAGCCTGTTAGACCCACTTGTGTGAAAGAAGGTTGTAAACCACATGATCTTACTCCTGGTGTCTTCTTAAAAAAAAAACTGTGCCCCCCTCCCCCTGCCCTTTTCACTGAATTTGTATTTTGGTTTCAATCTTTTTTTTCTTTCCTACCCAAACTACTTGACTTTTTCCTATCAAACTCATTTCCTATTGGTTATTGCTAATTTCTCTTTGTCACTTCAAACAATAAACAAAGTGTAGCAGTTAGGCAAGTTAGACTTCTTTTTTTTTATCCGTATTTTTAGTAAATTACGTGAATTTGCAAATTCCTTGGGTCATACTTCCATTGTAATAACCTCATTTAAATATTTATTAATAAACAAAATTCCTTGTACTTAATGGAACACTGCCAATTAGTTTTTTTTTATATCTTTCAAGAGTATTATTACCTTTCCTATAAATGATATACTTCTTATAAGAGCACACTGTTATCTAGCGAGCACTGCTATTTCACCATCTTTTAATTATTTATGTTGGTCGTTCTCATTATAGGCTCTCATCAGTTTGTTGCATGAGAACTAGTTAAAAAAAACCTTTGTAGGAAGATGTAAGATGCTGTGGTAGTCTAATGGTAAGTAACTTGCTGTTGCATGATTCTGCAAATGCTGCCTCATAAAATGCTGTTATATCGCAAACAAACCACCTTGCTCTCTTTAGCCATAATGCCTTCTTTTTTGTTTTTATTTGGTTTTCTAAAATTCCTGCCTTCTTTCTCTTTGTAATGGAATTAATTTCTTGGTATTTCTGTCTCCAACATACCCAGGTTTTTATTGAGCTTCTTAATCGCTTTTATCTTTTATCCACTGAATTTCTTTTTATTCAATAGTGACCCAAATACTTCTGATTTTAATTCTATTTACTCCTTTGAGGCCAAAAAAATATTAAAAAAATATATTCTAAGCTAATTAATAGGATTGATATTTGTATTGTTAATTAAAAGTCAATCTATTTTTACGACACCTGACGGCGTTGACTTGAGACTGAGGAGCTCATTTTTAATCATTAGATTTATGTGCAATTTTAATTCTTCTATGTGCCTCTGCCTCACACAGAGTCCTCTATTTCTTACCCTATTTTGTGCTTTCCGAAGTTGGAATGGAATAGATGCTTGTAATTTGGTCTCTTTTATACTGAATTATGATAGCCATGCGATGTTTTCATTCAAAAAGCTCAAATGATGGAGAGAGATGGAACTCTTTGATTTGTTCCATGTCTGCCAGAAGCTATGATTTGCATTGGCAGGTATGCAACAGCATTTGTGTACAACACATACCCGATTCATTTCCACTTTGTGTGATGTACTTGCGTGTGTTATACGGAAGAAGGCATTTGGCTAGAGAGTGTCCTTCTTGAGTACTTGGCTAACCTTGGGCTGTCCCGTGACACTGCAGGGTACAGCCGCAGTGACTCTCCGCTCCAGAAGTGGCAGGACAAGATCAACAGCGGCTTCGACAAGCTGGTGGCTCTCGCATCGGAGGTGGTAGACAAGAGACGCCGCTCAAGCGAGAGCTCTCCCCGACAGGAGGGGGGTCTGGTAGGATCTCCTGCTGATCGGAAGCCTCCACCCCATCTCCTTGGGGTGGGGATGGGGTCACATTCCCCATCCATTGACCCTGTTGATATTGGGGCTGGGTCCCATTCTCACCACCATCACCATGGGGGCAAGTCATTGTTCCACCGCGGGCGAACTAGTGGGGTCGAGCCCTCTTTGTATTCACCTAATTCGCCGACTCTCTCCCCTCTCTCCTCCCTTGCCAATGGTCGGCCTCCGACCCCTCAGTCCCCACCGCCCCCAGCTCCCCCATCCACCCACCACCACTCACTACACAGCCCCCCACCAATTTCTTCACCTCCCCCGACCCCTTCTCCGGATCACTGCCGTCGGGGGGGCTCGGAATCGCCCACCTCTAACCCGTTCATGATGAGCGCCTCTAAGGGTCTCGACAGCCCTCCATCCTACCTGCACGCCCCTCACCAAGGGGGCGTGGAGGCAACCCAGCTGCTCCTGCCTCACCGTCTTAACTCTCCTCCCCCCGATCAGTCCAACCTCTTCGAGCCACACCATCATTTCAAGAAGAAATTTTACCACAAGGATCGGTACAGTCCCCAACAACGCTATGACCCCCCTTCCTCTCATCACCACAGTCACCATCACCACAACACCACCACCTCCAACAGTCACCACCACCAGCGCTACAGCCACAGCTACAGCAACTATCACTCAAGCCACCACAACAGTCACCATTCTAGCCACTCCTCCCAGGGGGTCAAGTTCAGGCCCAAGGGGAAAGATTGGAACTGGCGCAACAGCACTGCTGGTGGCCCCAATGGCACCAGTGGGAATGATGGTAGGCGCTCCCCCAGCCACCACTCTTACAGCGGTCACCACCACAGCCACTACTCTTCTCACCACAGCAGCAGCCGGCAGCCCTACCCGCCTTCTGGTTCACTGCGGCACCACCAACTGTTAACTACTGCCCAGCCTCCGTCCCGACAGTCATCGCTGTCTGCACACTCCTTGTCTTCAGACTTCTACCCTCACAATTGTAAGTTTTGTCATCTTTTTTTTCTTTTTTTTTTAATTTTAAGGGTGTAACAACCCTGTGAGGAGTTGGTTTTGACTCGATGTCTTTTCTTCCTTACTGTAATCTTTTTTCTCTTTGTATCTCACTTTTTGCCACCATCTCAACTGAACAAACATCAATGGCCTTGTAGTTTTTGGAGGGGGTGGGGTCCTTTTTGTTGTTCCTAAGTTTGTCTGGCTGAGCAGCCCTGAGCCCCTGTATACGTTTTCCCAAAGAGCCCTCAGGGAGTGCATACTGTGTGGTTGTATGAAATGCAGTCGCCATGGCCACATGAAGCCTCTTATAGCTTAGGCTCTGTCATGTCCCCACCATTGTCTGGCCAGGCGGACTCAGAGAAATTGATGATAGATAAAGGTGTGTCAGGATTCTTGTTCTTAAGTGATTCTATAGAGTGGTGAGATAAATGAGTATGGATATATATACAGGTTGAGGCAAAGCGGACGGATTTTTTTTTTAAATTCACAAAATCGTTAATTTTAGCTTCATAAAGTTTTTTGCATTAATGTGTTGGTATTGAATTAGCATTTGACAAAATCAAGTATGGAAAACACATCCCTCATGTGGTGTCAGTTTTCATTGATGCATTTCTGAAGGCGTTTTTTGAAGTTGGCTTCCACTCTTTTCAGCATTGCTCTATCGATTTAGTAGACTTCCACGTGAATAGCTTACTTTAAATCGTCATACGCACGTGCTTTGAGGTTTCCCTACAAGAAATAATCACAGGGACCGAGGGGGCCAAGGAGTGTCAACAAACCTGGAAATGAGGTGGTCACTGAAGAGAGGGTGAAGAATGTCCATTGATGTTCTGGCTCTGTGGGCCGTCTCCCCATCCTGCTGAAACTATACACGTCGGATAGGAATTTGTTTTCCGTTTTAATTCAGGCACAAAGAAGTTGTTTATCATCTCCCCAGAATTTCCATTATGGTCTTCAAAAAAGTAAGGACCAATGATGCCAGCTTTTCCAACTGCACACCAAACCGTTACTTTTGGGCTATGTAGCGCTCTTTCATGCAGTTCTCTCAGATTTTCAATAGCCCAATAACCACAATTGTGTTGATTCACCATGCCATCAAGATGAAAATGAGCTTCATCATCACTCATTAACAAAATTAGTTCGTTTGCCTCAGAAATTATTTCCATCTTATGTGCGAATTTAAGCCGCTGTGCATAGTCCCCTAGTCTCAACTGTTATGCATTGACCAATTTGTAGGGATGGAAATGTAGGTCTTCATGTAAAATACGCCTTCTTTATGCCAAGTTCAGTTGCATGCCTCCGAGCAGAGTGATTCGGACTGCACAGCAATGTTTGTCTCATGTGTTCCACATTTTCTGGGGTACGTACGTGCATTCATTAGTGTACCTCGTGTACGAAGTGCAGGATCCCAACATAAGATTGTGTTACGAATGGGAACAGCCTGATTTCGGGGAATGTTGAATCGGCGACTAAACTCACGCTGAACTGCTGTGAAAGAGTTTATTCTTGATGAAACTGTCTCAGGCGAACATGTAGTGCTCTATCGTCCACAACGCCATAACTTCTTCACCTGAAAGAGAAAAAAATGCTTAGACACCACGGACATAATGGTACCTGCCGGACATATGTCCCTCCCCTTGGGGCTGAGTAATAGCCATTTCAAAAACATCCATCCTCTCTGCCTCACCCTGTATGTGGAAATGATTTGGGGGAGGGGAATAGTAAGTGATGTCACCTTATCTCTAATGTAATGCATACTGGGTATTATTTTAATTTTCCTTCGTGGAAGTTGGTGTTCTGCCATGTAATGTAGTGAGGCTGTGCCTAGAATTTGCATGCATTTTATGTCGAAGTGTTCCTAGGCTTTTAGGTGTAGTAGCTGTGTATCTTTTAATTACTTTTAGAGCTTAAGGATGCAAAGGGTTTGCATAGTTCAATACTGAGTAATGAAATGTTTGCATAGTATGGTAGTGGTTTCTTTTTGTCTGAATGTTGTGTGCGCAAGTGATTTAAAGGTGTTAACTCTTGGTGTATATCTGATTTGATATTTGTGAAATGATCTTTGGATGTTATTGAGCACCCCGTAAGGGGCTCGGCAATTTGCCTTTCTGGCCGCCGTGCTGAGGGGACTCAGCGTTCCGTCAGCCCCAGCTTAGCCTCTTATTTCTGACAGCCTGTTTTTTTACCCTACTTCCTCATTTTCCCTACAACCTCTCCCACAGCTCTCTCTGTTCGGCCTCTAATTTCACAGGGTAGACGCCGACCAGCTTCCTCTCACCCAACTATCCTCGACCGGGACTGACTGGGGAGTGGACAACATTCCCTTACCCCTGAACTCCGGTCTGGGGTGGTGGGTTTTAACAGTCTGCTTCATCCCCACCCACACCTTCCTCACACACCCTTTCTTTCTCCTTTCACTGCCTATCAATTTTATGCCGTCCCTAAGGTAGAGCCGCCATGCGGGCAAAAAAGGCGGCAGCTGGTTTTGCCGGCCCCGTGTTAACCCCTCGCAGAGTGGGCTACTACGTGGGGGTGATGATCATATGCATCCTGTTGAAACAATAGGGTCACCATGCCCAATGATGACTATTCTAAAACCACCACTTCAACTCTTCGTTTACTATCGTCGCAGGCATCCTTCGCGCAACTCAACCGAAAAAAAAAAAATGGAGTTCTCCCCCTCCCCTGTGCTTTTGCAGGAGACTCTCCAAACATCTTTGAACGGAGAGGAAGCTTACTCCTCTCCCATGCCTTTGGGTGCAGGGGACTCCCCCCCGCCCCCTTCTCTGGAGTTGCACTTGAGCGACTACCTCTTTCCACGGCAGTCCTCCCTTTACTTCCAAGATGACTGGCAAGAAAGCTGGCAGGCGGCCCATAATTGATCGCTCCTTTGGAGAGGCTTGATAGGGCCAAGCCCCTTAGGGGAGCAAGGGATGACAGGGCCCGTTGGCCCGTGCCTCCTAATGTCCTGTTTGCGTGCACGACCAGTTTGCAGTTTATCTGCCCCCCTCTCTTTCATCGACGGATGCCGGTTCGCCGGCAGTAGAATGTAAAAAAGGAACCTTGAATGGGATCTGTGAGGATGGGAGAGGATGGCCCACATGGAGGCTTTTCCCTGAGATGGACATGGTCCCTGAGGTGACCCAGCTGCAGACGGTTGGATCTTCCATGGGGTCGAACCTGGGCTCGGTGACAAGCATAAAACCCGTGTCCGTCTCTATGCTAGCTCCTTCCCCGGCTGGTGGTCGTGTGACAGGCAAGGGCTTCTTCATTTCAGAAAAGGATCTTGCAGAGGCCTGCCCATCTGGCCTAGGGGCTCCTAACGGCGGAGAACAGAAGCGGGTTTATTCCCCGTCCTCCTCTCCTAAGACGAAAAAGACTCTGGGCTCCTCTTCCTCCGCGGGGACGCACGGAGCCGTTGCCGTTTCGGCATGCGAACAAGCCAAGAATGGAACGTCCGGCCCCGGTGCTTTCCCTGGTGGTGAGTCCCTGACAAAGATCAAAAGTGCGCAGAGCGGAGCCTTTATTACGTCGATGCCCCTCATTCAGAGGCTACCTGGCGTTTTCGAGCCCGCTGGCTCCAAGCGCTTCCTTGTTATTCGCTCCACTGATGGCAGCATGTTTGCTAAGGGCATGAGTGGTAGAGACCCAAAGGTGACCGGTTTCTCGGACGGGAGCCTTTTGGCGAATGCGTCGAATCCCTCCGAGGCGGCCATGATTGGTGCCCTTCGGACACTTGATGGCACGCATGCCTGTGAGTGTGACGCCGCACTCTACCATGAACTTCGTAAAAGGAGTAGTTTATGCGAGGGAACTCGTGGACTACTCCATAAACGACATCACCTTAAGCTGGCCGACCATGGAGCGGTCAAGGTCGAGCGTGTGATGATAAAACAGGGAGAGGCCTCGAAACCCACCCCTACAGGCCTACACTCTTCGTCACGTTCAACTGTGACAAGCTTCCTGAGTCGGTGCGTGCCGGTTGGTATCGCTAACGCGTGAAGTCATTCGTGCCACTACCGCGTAGCTGCTACTACTGCCACCGCTTCGGCCATACAAATCGCTCATGTAGACGTGCTAAGTTAGCGTTGTCTGTGTAAATTGCTCCAAGGTCGCACACGATTATTTCAAATCGTGTGGGGTCAAGCGTGTCAATTGCGGAGAGCCGCACCCTGCTTCTTCGAATCAGTGTGGTGCTTATCTCCTTGAGAAGGAAATCCTGGCCGTTCAGGCGCTGCCTAGGACGTCCTATGCCTCGATGTTAAGAAAGACACACTCTGCTCCTGGCCTCTCCAGGCCAACGAGCACGGTCGTTTCCGCACCCATTCGGAACTCTTCTGCGGGTTCTACCAACCCCAGGCGCTCCCCTGGTAGAGCTGGCAGCACAAAGGGTTCACACCCAGCTCCGGCCAAAAAAAGCCCAACTTCCCCTGCCCCAGCGTGACCGTCTCCCGTAAAGCGAATCGGCCGCGCTCCTCCACCGAGTCATTAAACTCACAGGAGGCTACACCCCTGAAGTTGTTCGTGAAGCCATCTTCCTGAGTTCCTAAAGCTGTTCCCCGAAAGGACAGCACTAAAGGAGCTTTGGCTCCTACGCCCACACCTAGTGGTAGGCTAGGGTGTTCAGAGACGATGGATCCTCCAAAAGATGGATCCCCGCCTCCGAATCCTGCCTAAGGTTTCGAGGTGGAGGGAGGAAAAGACTCGAATGATGAGCTCAACCTCCCCTGATAAGGCTCGAAGGCGACAGTGCCTTCAGCGCATTGTCCGGCCAACAGTGCCCGGAGTTCTGCCTCTGGGAAGTGTACGGCCATGCCTGTGAGGGCATATTCCTTCAATGGAATAGCCGCGGACTCCAGGCCAACTGGGAGGAGCAGCTGAGGCTCGTCTCTTTCCGATCCCGGTTAGCTATCTTTTTGCATGAGACCATGCTGGGCGCGTGCCCCCTGCCACTTTCTACGCATTCTCTAGCCGGGATGCTGCTCCGCCAGCATTCAATGTGTGTCATGATGTCGCGGCCGGCCGCCGAATGTGACAGGCAGCGCAGAAACCTTCGGCGACAGATTTACTTTGAGAGAGTTGCGTTCCGCTCTCACTTCATGCGCGGACACCCTCCCTGGCCCGGACGATGCCCCGTACGCCATGTTCGACACCTGGCTTAGCGAGGCATGGCCTTTCTGTTAGATTTGTTCAACAGGATCTGGGTAGAGGGTATCCTCCCATACTCTTGGCGATAGCTGAGGCCATATGTCTTCTGAACAGTGCGGCTTCTACAAAATCCACGACACGTCGGATGCTCTGCTCCGACTGAAAAATGCCGTCTGCGAGCCCTTCCTTCGTAGACAGCACTACACTATACCGCATGGCGATACAGTATTATGGAGACTCTCCACACGCTTACCAAGCTTCATAGGTGAATTTTTGCGAGATCGTCGATTGGGTGAACCCTCTCCGGCCCAATGGAACATGAAGAGGGTGTCCCGCGGGAAAGTGTCCTGAGTGTCGCACTCAGCCCTGAGCATCAACGGCATCAGCTCGGTGCTGCCGGGAGAAATTTCTCGCTACACTCAAAAATAGACTCCAACACGCATTGAACCGCGTCTCTCATTATGCCAAAGCGCACAAGCTTCGGTTTTCCTTGGCCAAGACTAAGGTGGTGCATTTCTGCCGCCATCCACGGCTCCACCCTGACCGAGACTTGTTTCTAAATGGGGTTCGCCTGGAAGTGGTGGACTCGCACAGTTTCCTGGTCAGTCTTGTATTTGACTGACGCCTCACCCGGGAGGCTCATATTCTCAGCCTTAGGCTCTCTTGTACCCGCGCTATGGATATTATCCGTTCCGTGACGTTCAGCGCCTGGGACCCTGTTCGTTCGAAGCTCGACTACGGATGCGAGTTTTATGCATCCGCAGCCGAGCGTGTATTGTAAAGGTGGACTCGATCCACCACACCTGCCTTCGCCTGGCGACCAGTGCCTTCCGAACATTCTCCATTGAGAGCCTATTTGTCGATGCCCGGGATATCAGTAGATCTCTGCCATGCGCTGCGTCTGTCTTCATGGCCGAGCTGATACAATGCGCCGCTCGGTATGGGAGATAACGCGACGTGCCTGGTTTGGAGACCGGATTGTGATTTATAGCGACTCTCAAAATGCTGACTGCTCTCCGGGCATTGGAATCTGCCCATTTCCTGGTTCGTGATATCCGTGACGCCACGGTTTTGGCGATCCGGGCGGATGTCGAGATTATCTTCTGCTGGATTCCAGGACATGTAGGACTTGCTGGGAATGAGTGCGCCAAAGAGTCCGCTGGGACTAGGCGACCAGACCAGTGTTTCGCTCTTCCTCACACGACTACACGGCAGGTATCAGAACCAGGGGAACCTACAGTTGCGTGCCATTCCGCCGTGACTGTTTCTATGAACCTACTCTCCAATACCCCGATGTCTTCGGGTTGCTTTCACGTTACCTGTCTCTGTATTAGGCTTGAGATTGAATACGTCAACTTATGCCCTTGTAGGCAGTCGCTTGATTAGTGCTATAAAAAACCCTCCAGAACTGGTGACTTGAACCTATTCATTTTCTCTTTTCTTTTAAGTTTCTTGTTTAGTACATTTTATAATATCTGACGTCCTGTCTCGTATCTTACTTCACCACCGCTTCTGCCATTAATTTCACTAATATTTTCAATGGTGAATACCGTTGTAAAATGTATATTTAATACCGCTGTTATGTCTTTCACTGTGATTTGGTCCGATCAAGGGCCCGATCAGACCAAATTTGTTGTTTGTTTGTTTTGGCTGTGTCTTTCTCTTGACACTGGCAAAATATTCTTTTTGATTAGATTTGCATCGTGAACCGATTCGGGTTTCATTGCGCTAATGAATGGCTTTCTTTTCTAAACTCTGATATACTTTTGAACGTTTGTTCGAGACAGTTTTTTGCATTATTTATGCTTTTAATTAATTGCTTTAATTTTACTGTGAAGATAATATTTTTATTGTCAAAAGAAAATGATGTAACCAACAATGGGATTCTCACTGTGTAAAAAGATTAGATAGTGACCGAGGATGCAATATTACATCTCCAACAACAGAAACTCACTTGCAAGCTCAAGTTGTTTATCTATAGGGCGAATGACTCTGAAGTGGATGGACGGAATGAATCTTGATCAGATAGATCTGAGTATCTCTGATGGCGAGGGACGTTTCTAGGACCGAGTCGAATTAGAACTTCGTGGGGTGTAGAAAGAAATCTAGGTAATTTACAGATTAGCAACTCCAAGTTTTTTATTAAATGCATTTAATCTATTCTACAGGTCTATCCGAATAGTTTTTTACTATATTTCGGCACGCAACGCTCTAGTTTTCGAGTTATTAGCATTTAAAATAGTATTTTACAATACCTAAATTTATTTATTTGCCACTGTTATGACGTCATAAACCTCGTGAAAAACCTTTCATTCCACCGATTCAAGAAATAGATATTAAAAATCATGATGCAAATTTATCTAAGATATGTACAGAAGGTTAAAAGTATTAGGTTAGTTAAGCAGTTTTATTTTCAAGTATTTTTAAAATTGATTCCGACTAGTTACATTTTCTTTTCTTTTTTTTTGTCTTCGAATCCTCAAATTTAATTCATTTCTATATTCTTCTCGTTAAATCTAATTCACCTTTACTCCCGCACCGTTCACAAACATGTTCTCTTCGGATTAGGCCGTGTAGTTGATAAAAATCAATTATAGCTTCGAAATGGCCATAATATTCACGGAAGAATGAATGCAAATACAATTACTTCACAACCATCACAGTTTGTCGTCACAAGAATAGGCTCCTTGTTTGGTTCCTTTCCGGCGGAAAAATACAAATAGAATTTAATTACCCCCCCCCCCCGAATTTTATTTAATATAATCTAACCTAAAAATAACTGACCTATTTAACTCCCCACCTAACGCATTCTTTTGGTGGTTCAAAACAAGCCAATCTATTTTTCGTCATAACATCATAATTAGAAATATGCGCACCTTAATTAGTGAAAGTGCCATATAGTTGTGTATCTTTGGTATACACTATATAGCACTTGCATTTGTTTTTTTCAAATAGATATATTTATAACAAGGCGCCTTAGCTTGCGTTGTTGTTAATCTGTAGCATTACCGAAATCTAAATTGTGTTCGTAGGATCGTTGCTGCCGTTGTAACATGGTGGGGACCTTGTGAAGGAAAGAGGAGTGTGTTTTGAAAGGATGTAAGCGAATATTGGCGTTAATGCAATTTGATTGGATCCAGCTCTGAGTCCTCGTTTTGATTGCCGTTAACGTGCATGATTGGAGCGAAGCAGGTGCGACAAAAAAGAAATTAAAGTGGCACATTTGCTGCCACTCAAAGTTTATATGTTCTTTTTGCATTATGCGAATTAAATTTAACAACCCAGTAAAACGTCCGTTTTGTAAGCCAGTTTATCTTTCTGATTTCTCAGTTTTGATCCATTCCCGTCTGCGTTCTTCTTCTGTTCTGAGTTGCCCATTCTATTTCCAGTATGCCATTTTAAATTATTTTTTTCTTTTTCGGTTTAATATTAAGTTTTATTTTCTTATCCTCTTTTCAGAATTTATATTTGGATATCTACCTTCCATGAATGCCACCTTCCATGTGCCTGTCCATAACCTTTTTGCAACAAAAAATGACTCGGATCGGTGACTGGGTACGTCGAACGTGGATAAAAGTGAAGGCATCTCCTTTTCTCCGATATTTATTTTTATTTGCCATCTTCGGAGGTGGTGAGAGAGGAACACCCATTCAAAGAGGTGGAGCTCATTAATAATTCTACAAACAATCTTCTCTCGTGCTCAACCAAATGTCATAGAATCAACAAAGATGAAATGACAAAACTAATAGAGGAGATTCATTGAGCTCATTAACCCGAAACCAGCCTTCAGCGTTAACAGTGTCTGCCTTGACCCTCTTCTATTTTTTTTAGTTCCTCTTCATTCTCAAGTTTCCAGTTGAATGAATTAGTCAATCCAAGTCCTCCCAATATGATTGTGTTCACCTTTTTTAAGATTATCATTAATGTAGTTAATATTTCTGGTTAACGATTTTTTTATTTCGTGCCAAAAGAATTTTCTAAAACATGTTACAGACATGAAAAGGCGAAACACAACGTACAACGTCTCCTAAAATCACCCTGTAAATTGTATAATATTAATACGTTGTTGACTTCTTTTTTTTAATCCTCAGGAGGCTAATTGCTCGCCACTCCTTTAAAATGACCGACATGTGAATGATAAAAAGAGCTTTTATGGATAGATTACATTTTAGGTCTAAGAAGCAAGGATTTTTTTTTAAGAATATCTGTGTTTCGATGTCCACTTCAGGTGGAATTAGTATATGCAATATGTGTGTTATATACGATTACAAGTGTTTAACAAATCATAACAAGGGTGTATGACGAAGCAAAAAATAATGTTTAATTAGAAAGGTCGAGATCGATTGATTAGAATGTTTTTGTTTGAGGATTTTTCTTCCCTTTTTTTCTTTTTCTTTTTTTTTGTAGGTAATAAAATGGAGTCGCGGGGCCATGGGATTGTATATTTAAACTATCGATAATAAAGCATTTGCATTAAGAGGTAGAATGTAAGCTGAATTCATTAATTAGTCATAACCATTATAATTAAACTACTTTGTTATAGCCTTAAGAGAAATTGAATTCATAATGTTGACACTTTGCAAAGTTTAGTGAATCGGATTAATTACTGCTGTCGGAAAAAAGGAAATATATTTATGGTGTTCTGTGCTGGGATGGAGAATTGGATTATTATTTTTTTTTTTACCTAGTGATTTTGTGCCCCCTCCCCAAAGAAGTTGGTTTGACCACCATCCGTTTTTTTGTAAATAAATTCGGACGTGATTAAAGGTGTGAAAAAGTGGTACGATTTAATTTTAAGATGCCTCGCCTCCTTCAAACCATTATACCCATTCTGTTTTTTTTGTTTGTTTTTCCTTTTCCTCCAGAGTAGCTAATTTATTATTATGCAACTTTAGTATTTAACTAAGCCTTAGGGGCTTCCTCCTTTTGAAGACTTCTGTAACCTCTTTTTTTTATTGACTATTTATTATTTGATTGTGATAACTTTTATTTAATGGAAACATTAGTATCAGAACTATTTGTAATTTGCAGGTGCACCTCTTTAATTAGTACTTACTGTGTATGTTTATTACAGTGTAGTTTAAAGACATGAAACTTGGTGTTCATTAAATATATATACATATATATTAGTCCTAGAACCTAAGTTTTTCATTATTATTATTATTTTACCTCAAAATCACTGCCATTTCTTAAAAAATTGTTTGTCCTTTTGAAAATTACCTTCTTTGAGGAATTTCGGAATTGTAATAAAATATTTATTATTTATTTACTTTTTTAATGAAGGTATGAAGAAAAGTTTTCTTGTACATATTGTAAAATATTTGTAAGTTTTTGTTTGTTTGTTGTTATGTTACAGGTCACAATAAATGATCTCAAAGTGTGTTCCATGATTCATAAGAGTAATTTCTAAAGTTTTTCTCAGTATAACTGCTTAGCAGTATCTTTAATTCCTTTTAAAAAGACTAAAATGGAGCAATTTGTAGTCACTAAAAGAAAAATTAAGCCATGATCCTAATTTTGGTTTATTTTATTCCATTAAGCTTGCAAGCTTGATATATTTTTTTTGGTGGGGGGGAATAATCAAAATTTGTCTATCCATCCATTGCTATTTGTATATCAAAGTATAATTGTAAATAGCCAGTAAATAGTTTAACACTTTTGCAGCCATTAAATTTTTGGAAATTTTTGGAAATATGTACTTTATAAATTTTGGTGACACCCAAGAAAATACTAATAAACAAGATTGCTCTACTTTGGGGTGGGAAGTGGGGGGGTGTGTCTTTGTTTTTAACTGAAATTTATAAACTCTTATATTAACTTTCTTTTTGCCTTGCTGCGTGGTTGATAAGTGGCGATTTGCAGTTTCATAGTTATTGCAGAAAATTCACTTTATGGGATCATGACTGTCAGTACAAAAATGTTTTTGAATACATGTACTTAAAATTTTATCAAGATTTTATCATTTTTGTAACATCAGAGTTTGGTTTCCTTGTATGTATGTGTAACTATTGTTCAGAATAAATCTCAATTGTTTTGCTGAGAGTTTAATGCCCTACCCTCAACCTTTTTAAGAGGGGGGAGGGCACAATTTGGCCCATTCCAAGGAATTTCTCCTCAGCCATGTTTTTTGAGACATTGTGGAAAGAGCTACCTTGTTGCGGCGAGAGTAACCAAATGGAATTATATTGTGTCCCATTCCTTATTCACCTTTATAATTTTGTTTTCTCTGTATTTAATCAATTTAATTTTTAAATCTTTTAGGCAGCCGTCCAGTGTCAGTCCCAAAATTAAAATCATCATACAACAACTTTAAAAATGAAAAGGTAAAAAAAAATAAAAAATAAAATCCAAATGAGGGCATTCGTGACTGAAACAAAAACCAAAAGAGACGAACAGCAGAAAGAATCGCTAAAAGTCCTCGGAGAGCGCAAAGGGCTAGGCACATTTGGTAAAGAGGGGTAACAAGATGTGAGAGGTCTTGCAAGGTTTAGACTTTACTATGTGGGTGACCATACGACTGCCATTGCAGCCTAGCGTCAAATGATGCGTCATTCGGGGGGCCAATTCATAAACGGCGAAGAGCCACTTCAAAGGATAGGGACGTGCGCATTATGGCCATTAGGAAACTGACTTCTTAACAGCAGTTTAAAATCTCCCCACTTGTTCTGCAACAAATACCAAGCTTACTCCAGGATACCCCGTAAGGGGCGCGGCGATTTGCCATCCTGGCCGCCGTGCTGACGGGATCCAGCGCTCCGTCCGGCCCCAGCTTAGCCTCTCTTCCTTCCTTCAAAACACTTGTTTCCTCTCTTTTCACACAACCTCTGTATGCTGCCGAATCAACGGCGGCATATGATAAGTTGCCATCTTTACCCCGCCCTTTGAACCTTCGCATAGAAGATCATCTCTCTAACCTGGGTGCTCCAAGGGTCCTTACCCTTCCATCCCTACTGAACCCTAGGTGGCGTGCTCCTCTCCCCACACCCCGTAAGGGGCGCGACGATTTGCCATTCTGGCCGCCGTGCTGACGGGACTCAGCACCCCGTCCGGCCCCAGCCTAGCCTCTCTTCCTTCCTTCAAAACACTTGTTTCCTCTCTTTTCACAGAACCTCTCCCACAACTTTCTCTGGTCAGCCTCTAATTTCACAGGGTAGATGCTGACCTTCCTTTCAGCCAACCGTCCCGCATCGGGGCTGAGGGGGTGGGGGACAATGTTCCCTAACCCCTGAGCTCCGGTCTGGGGTGGCTGGTTTTTAACTACCTGCTTCATCCCCACCCATACCTTCCTCACATCCCTTTTCCTCTCGTCTTCAAAATCTATCATTTATACGCCGTGTCCAAGGTGGAGCCGCCATGCCGATGGATTGCCAGGCCACCAGGCGGGAGGGGTGGTCCCAAATGGCAGCGCCTGGCTCTGCTGGGCCTGTACGCACCTCTCGCAGTGCGGGCTACTACGAGAGGTGTGCGCTATTGCATCCCGTATTAAAAGAAGGGTCACCATGCCCAATGATGAAAATCACACCAAAAAAACCCAACCCCCAACTTCCCCAAGAACAACGGAGCCGCCCTCGGGCAGCTCCAGCAAAAAAATGGAGGTCCCCCACTCCTGTGCTTGCACAGGGGACCCTCCATATTTCTCTAACCGGAGAAGAGGCTTACTCCTCTCCTTCGCCCCCGTAAGGGGCGCGGCGATTTGCCATCCTGGCCGCCGTGCTGACGGGATCCAGCGCTCCGTCCGGCCCCAGCTTAGCCTCTCTTCCTTCCTTCAGATAGCCCGATTTCTCCCCTACCTCGTCGCTTTTCATACAACCTCTCCCACAACTTTCTCTGGTCAGCCTCTAATTTCACAGGGTAGAATGCTGACCTTCTTCTCAAGCCAACCACCCCGGATCGGGGCTGAGGGGGGGAGGGGACATTGTTCCCTAACCCCTCAGCTCCGGTTCGGGATGGGTTTTTTTTAACAACCTGCTTCATCCCCACCCACATCTTCCTCACATCCCTTTTCCTCTCCTCTTCACAACCTATATTTTTTACGCCGTGTCCAAGGTGGAGCCGCCATGCCGAAGGACTGCCAGGCCACCAGGCGGGAGGGGTGGTCCCGAATGGCGGCGCCTGGCTCTGCCGGGCTTGTAAGCACCTCTCGCAGTGCGGGCAACTGCGAGAGGTGATGAGCTATTGCGTCCCGTAATCAAAAGAGGGTCACCATGCCCATGTATGAAAAAAAACAAAAACCCCAACCCCCAACTTCCCCAAAAACATCTACGGAGCCGCCCTCGGGCAGCTCCACCGAGAAAATGGAGGTCCCCCCCCTTGTGCTTGCGCAAGGGACCCTCCATAATTCTTTAACCGGAGAGGAGGCTTACTCCTCTCCTACGCCTACGGGTGTAGGGGACTCCCCCTCACCCCCTTCTCTGGAGGTGCTTTCGGGCACCTCCCTATCTCCAGCGGCAGTCCCTCCTTTGCTTTCTAAGGGGACTGCCAAGAAAGCCAGCAGGCAGCCCATTGCCGACCGCCCCTCGTGCAAGCGGCTCGGTAGGGCAAACCCCCTTAGGGGGGAGAGGGAAGCCAGGCCCCTTCGGTCGCTTCCCTCAAAAGACCTGCTGGCAAGAATTTTGAACCTTGCTGGGGTCAAGGCCTGTGCCTCCCCACACCACCTGACTAGTGACAATACTGCCAAGGGGACCTGCGATGTCCTGGGAGGGGATGGCCAACTGGAGGCCCCTCCTGTGATAGACATGGTCCTTGAGGAGACCCAGCCCCAGACGGTAGGGCCTTCCATGGGGGGGAATTCGGGCTCGGCGCCAAGCACCGAACCCGAATCCGCCCCTATGCAAGGTCCTCCTCAAATGGCTGAGGGCTCCGAGGCAGTAGAAGGAGGGGAGGGATCTCCTCCGACAGGTGCCCCTACGACAACCAGGACCTTCTCCATTTCGGAGAGGGACCTGGCTGAGGCTGGTCCATCTGGCCTGGGGACTTCTGCCGGCGGAGGTGAAAAGCGGGTTCATTCCCCGTCCTCCTCTCCTAAAAAGAAAAAGACGAAGAAGACTCGGGGCTCCTCTCCATCCGTGGGGGCTGCGGGGACGGATGGGTCTGCTGCCACTTTGGTAGGCGACCAAGCCAAGATCGGCACATCCGGCCCCTCTACCCCCTCGTGTGCGGAGCCCATGACTACGACTAAGACCAAGAATGCACAGGGCGGAGCCTCGATGACATCGGGGCCCCTGATTCAGAGGTTACCTGGCGTTTTCGAGCCCGCTGGCTTCAAACGCTTCCTCGTTATTCGCTCCACTGATGGCACCATGTTGTCCAAGGGCAACATGATCCATCAGAGGAGAGCATTAGCTAGTGCAATTGTTAGAGAGCCGAAGGTAACCCGTTTCTCGGACGGGAGCCTTCTGGCGAATCCCGCCGAGGCGGCCAAGATAAGTGCTCTTCGGACACTTCATGGCACCCCGGTGAGTGTGACGCCGCACTCTACCATGAACTTTGTGAAAGGAGTAGTTTATGCGAGGGAACTCGTTGACTACTCCATTGAGGACATCACCCTAGAGCTGGCCGACCATGGGGCGGTCAAGGTCGAACGTGTGATGAGAAAACAAGGAGGGGCCTCGAGACCCACCCCTACACTCTTCGTCACGTTCGACTGTGACAAGCTCCCTGAGTCGGTGCGTGCCGGTTGGTACCGCTACCGCGTGAAGGCATTCGTGCCACTGCCGCGGCGGTGCTATTACTGCCACCGCTTCGGCCATACGAATCGATCATGTAGACGTGCAAAATCGGGGTCACCCGAAGTCTGTGTAAATTGCTCCAAGGTCGCACACGATAAGTCCAAATCGTGTGTGGCCAAGTGTGTCAATTGCGGAGAGCCGCACCCTGCTTCTTCGAAGCAATGTGGTGCATATCTCCTTGAGAAAGAAATCCTGGCCGTTCAGGCCCAGGATCGACTCTCATTCCGCGAGGCAAAGGACTTGGTCCTGGCGCGCCCGGCTCTGCCTGGGACGTCATATGCCTCAATAGTTAGAAAGGCACCCTCTGCTCCTGGCCCATCCAGGCCAACGAGCACGGTTGTTTCCGCGCCCATTCGGAGTCCTTCTGTGGGCTCTACCCAACCTGGGCGCTCCCCTGGTAAAGCTGGCGGCAAAAAGGGTTCATACCCTGCCCCGGCTAAAACCAGGGCTCCCCCAGCGTGACCGTTTCGCGTAAAGCGAAACGGCCACGCGCCTCCACCGAGTCGTTAGACTCACAGGAGGCAACACCCCTGAAGATGGTCGCTAGGCCATCTTCCGGGGTTCCTAAAGCTGTTCCCCGAAAGGAGGACAGCAACAAAGGAGCTTCGGCCCCTTTGCCCACGCCCCGAGGTGGAGCGAGTGGCTCGGAGACGGTGGTTCCTCGAAAAGAGGGCCCCCCGCCTCCGAAGCCGCAACGCCCGCCTAAAGTTTCGAGGCGGAGGGAGGAAAAGACTCGCATGGCGAGCCCAACCTCCCCCAATAAGTCCTCGAAAGCGACAGCGCCTTCAGCGCTTTGTCCGGCCAACAGCGCCCGGGGTTCTGCCCCCGGGAAGCGTACGGCCATTCCCGTGAGGGTCTTCAATTCGAGGAGGGCCCCCGCGTCTCCTCCGAGCTAGGCCTGGAGGGCATATTCCTTCAATGGAATTGCCGTGGACTCCGGGCCAACTGGGAGGAGCTGCGGAGGCTCGCCTCGTCCCGTTCCCCGTTAGCTATTTTTTTGCAGGAGACCATGCTAGGCGCGTGCCCCCTGCCTGCCCTCCCGGGGTATCAGGGTCTTGCGACCCAACCACCGCGGGACGGCCGGGCTGGGGGATGCGCGGTTTACACCCGGCATGATGTCTCCGTTCTTCCTTTCTCTTTAGATACCTCCTTTCAGGCAGTGGCTGTGCAGCTGCACCTGGATAGGAGGTATACTATCATTTCTGCGTACATTCCACCGTCAGCTGACTTCGACGCGGGGGACTTTCGCCGCGTCGTGGCACGGTTGCCGAGGCCCTATCTCTTGCTTGGAGATCTGAACGGCAGGCATCCTCTCTGGGGAGATTACACCATAAATCCCAGGGGACAAGTCGTTGCCGATCTGATCGAAGAGCTTGAGATGGGTGTCCTAAACGTGGATGAGTTTACGCATCACTGTCCGAGAACCGCTTCATTTTCTTGCCTTGACCTATCTTTGTGCTCTTCGGATGCACAGCCTGATTTTGATTGGGGGGTGGTCGATGACCTCCATGGTAGTGATCACTTTCCCATTCAAATATCATTTTCAGGGCAACTGCCGCCTGAGAGACCACCTCGGTGGTGCTTGGCGCGGGCGCCGTGGCCTGCATTTCAGGAAATGACTGAATTCTCTATCTCAGTCAAGGAGTTTAGGTCGGTAGATGAGGCCGTCGAGTTCTTCTCCGGCAACCTCATCGCCGTGGGCCTGACTACTATTCCTAGGACGTCTGGCCGTTTTGCACGCCGACCACTCCCATGGTGGTCGGCCGAGTGTGAGACGGCCCTCAAACAGAAGCGTTATGCCTACATGCGCTATAAGCGCCGCCCGAACGATTTCACCGTCGCTGAATTTCGTCGGGCTAGGGCTAGGTTCCGGTATATTTCGAAGCACGCCCGCCGCTCTTCTTGGCGGGCATACGTGTCTTCACTTAACGGGAAGACCCCTTTAGCTGAGGTGTGGAAGCGAGTCAAAAGGATTCGGGGCAAGTTCTCGCAGGACCCCCCTCCCGTTCTCCAGGAGAATGGGACCGCAATCTCGGACCCCGCGTCCGTGGCGGAATCCTTAGCGACCGCTTTTTCCGCATTCTCTAGCCGTGATGCTGCTCCGCCAGCATTCAATGCACGTCGTGATGTCGCGGAAGGCCGCCGGCTGGACTTTACCTCCAGAGGCGGAGAACCCTTCAACGACAAGTTTACTGTGAGTGAGTTGCGTTCCGCTCTCGCTTCGTGCGCGGACACCGCCCATGGTCCGGACGATGTCCCGTACGCCATGCTTCGACACCTGGGTGAGCGAGGCATGGCCTTTCTATTAGATTTGTTCAACAGGATCTGGGTGGAAGGTCTCCTCCCAGACTCCTGGCGAATCGCTACTGTGCTCGCCTTTCGCAAGCCGGGGAGAGATCACTCTACTCCGACCGGTTTCCGCCCAATCTCTCTAACCTCTTGCGTGTGCAAGTTGATGGAGAAATTGGTAAATGTTAGATTAGCCTATTTCCTGGACAGCGGAGGCCATCTGTCTTCTGCACAGTGCGGCTTCCGTAAGTTCCACTCCACGTCGGATGCTCTGCTCCGACTGGAAAATGCAGTCTGCGAGGCTTTCCTTCGTAGACAGCACTACGCCACGCTGTTTTTTGATCTGGAGAAAGCCTATGATACCGCATGGCGATACGGTATCATGGAGACTCTCCACACGATGGGGGCGAGGGGACGCCTCCCAATGTTTATATCTGAATTTTTGCGAGATCGTCGATTCCGCGTACGGATGGGGGGAGCCCTCTCCGGCCCAAAGGAGCAGGAAGAGGGTGTCCCGCAGGGAAGTGTCCTCAGTGTCACACTCTTTGCCCTGAGCATCAACGGCATCACCTCGGTGCTGCCGGAAGATGTTCTCGCTACGCTCTACGTGGACGACCTTTCGATCTCTTTTGGCGCGGCCCAGATGCCAACTCTGGAGCGCCGACTCCAACAGGCATTGAACCGCGTCTCTTGCTATGCCAAAGCGCACAGGTTTCGGTTTTCTTTGGCCAAGACTAAGGTGGTGCACTTCTGCCGCCATCCACGGCTTCACCCCGACCCAGATTTGTTTCTTAATGGGGTGCGCCTGGATGTGGTTGAGTCGCACCGTTTCCTTGGTCTTGTATTCGACCGACGCCTCACCTGGGAGGCTCACATTCGCAGCCTTAGGGTCTCTTGTACCCGCGCCATGGACATTCTCCGTTCCGTGACGTTGAGCGCTTGGGGCGCTGATAGGGCTACCGCCTTACTTTTTTATCGATCCTTTGTTCGCTCGAAGCTCGACTACGGATGCGAGTTTTATGCATCCGCAGCCGAGCGTTTATTGCGGAAGGTGGATTCGATCCACCACACCGGCCTTCGCCTTGCGACCGGTGCCTTCCGCACTTCCCCCATTGAGAGCCTGTTGGTCGATGCTGGGGAGATGCCACTCGCTCTGCGCCGCGTGCAGTGCATCACTCGCCTGTACGCGCGAGCCCGGCGCCTCCCCCAGTCGCCAACAGCTCTCACTGCATCCGCAGCTGATCTCGATGGTGCCTATGCCGCCGAGAGACGCCAGTCATACCCTAAGCCCTTTGGGTTTAGGGCCAGGAAACTCCTTCGAGAGGTAGATATAGCTCTCGGGCCGGTGGCGCCCCTGGTTCTGCCCAGGACGCCACCCTGGAGGGTACCACATTTGGCTATTTGTCGCCACGCCTCTGCTCCCAAAGCTTGTACTGCGCCGGGAGTATTGCGTTCGATCTTTTTGGAGCACACATCGTGTCACGCTGGTACCGTGCCAGTGTATACGGATGGCTCCAAGTCCCAAGAGGGGGTCGGCTTCCACGCCGTATCCCCTCTGTTTGAAGTCAGCGGGGCTCTACCAGGCGCTGCGTCTGTCTTCACGGCCGAGCTGGTGGCAATACACCACTCGGTACGGGAGATTACGCGACGTGCCCGGTTCGGAGACCGGATTGTGATTTATAGCGACTCACAAAGCGCCCTGAGTGCTCTCGGGGCATTGGAATCTCCGCATCCCCTGGTTCGCGAAATCCGTGACGCCACGGTTTTGGCGAGCCGGGCAGATGTCGAGATTATCTTCTGCTGGGTTCCTGGACATGTAGGAATTGCGGGGAATGAGCGCGCCGATGAGGGCGCCAAAGAGTCCGCGAGGACTCTGCGACCGGACCAGCGTTTCGCTCTTCCTCACACCGACTACATGGCAGGAATACGGGCAGCTCTTCGGACTGCTTGGCAAAGAAGATGGGAGACGGTCGAGGGGAACTTAAAGTTGCGTGCCATTGCGCCGCGACTGTTCCCATGGACCTATCCCCCAATGCCGCGGCGGCTTCAGGTTG
The DNA here is from genome assembly GCA_963969495.1 of Ceratothoa steindachneri. Taxonomy (NCBI): domain Eukaryota; kingdom Metazoa; phylum Arthropoda; class Malacostraca; order Isopoda; family Cymothoidae; genus Ceratothoa; species Ceratothoa steindachneri. Next base: position 78,912,745 of record OZ018323.1, read on the forward strand.
CTTTCTGTCGTCTTCGAATCGGACACACTCGTGTGACGCATCGTTACTTGGTGGAGCGCTCGCATGTGCCCTATTGCAACGACTGCGTCGTCCCCCAGACTGTTCGGCATATTCTTGTCGAATGTCCCAGTCTGGGTGATCTTCGCGCACGATACCTGTCTCGGTACCGGGATGGGCGGGGTCGCTACCGCCTGTCCCTTGTACTCGGGACGAGTGCGTGCACCATGACTGGTGGACTTATTGACTTTTTGGGGGAGGCCGGCCTTCTCCCCTTTATTTAGGGTTCCTTTTTTTGTTATTGTTTTGTTTTAGATTGCACTCTCCTGCACCGGGGTGAGGGGGACCTCCCCCCGCTGCCGGAGATTGCTTCGATTGTTAAGTTTTTCAAATTTATATTAATTGTTAAGTTTTCATATTTTAACTTTAAAGTAGCCTAATTCTAGGCTGTCGTGTTTTTCGGCGACTTATGCCCAAGTGGGTAGTTGCCAGATGGGCTCTATAAAAAAAAAAAAAAAAAAAATTAGCCTCTCTTCCTTCCTTCAGATAGCCTGTATTCCTATCCTACCTCGTCGCTTTTCATACAACCTCTCCCACAACTTTCTCTGGTCAGCCTCTAATTTCACAGGGTAGAAGCTGACCTTCTTCTCAGCCAATCGTCCCGGATCGGGGCTGAGGGGGGAGGGGACAATGTCCCCTAACCCCTGAGCTCCGGTCTGGGGTGGTTGGCTTTTAACAACCTGCTTCATCCCCACCCATACCTTCCTCACATCCCTTTTCCTCTCGTCTTCAAAATCTATCCGTTTTACGCCGTGTTCAAGGTGGAGCCGCCATGCCGAAGGACTGCCAGGCCACCAGGCGGGAGGGGTGGTCCCAAATGGCGGCGCCTGGCTCTGCCGGGCCTGTAAGCACCTCTTGCAGTGCGGGCTACTGCAAGAGGTGGTGAGCGATTGCGTCCCGTAAAACAAAGAGGGTCACCATGCCCAATGATGAAAAAAAAAACATCTCCCCTTAATTCCCCCTATAACAACAACGGAGCCGCCCTCGTGCAGCTCCACAGAAAAGATGGAGGTTCTCCCCCCTGTGCTTGCGCAGGGGACCCTCCATACCTCTTTAACCGGAGAGGAGGCTTACTCCTCTCCTACGCCTACGGGTGCAGGGGACTCCCCCCTCACCCCCTTCTCTGGAGGTGCTTTCGGGCACCTCCCTTTTCCCAGCGGCAGTCCCCTCTTTTCTTTCCAAGGGGACTGCCAAGAAAGCCAGCAGGCAGCCCTTAGCCAGCCGCTCCCCATCAAAGTGGCTCGGTAGGGCAAGCCAGGCCCCTTCGGTCGCTTCCCTCAAAAGACCTGCTGGCAAAAATATTAAACCTTGCCGGGGTCAAGGCATGTGCCTCCCGAAACAAGACTGGCGACACTGCCAAGGGGACCTGCAATGTCCTGGGAGGGGATGGCAGACTGGAGGCCCCTCCCGTGATAGACATGGTCCTTGAGGAGACCCAGCCTCAGACGGTAGGGCCTTCCATGGGGGGGAATTCGGGCTCGGCGCCAAGCACCGAACCCGAGTCCGCCCCTATGCAAGGTCCTCCTCAAATGGCTGAGGCCTCCGAGGCAGTAGAAGGAGGGGAGGGATCTCCTCCGACAGGTCCCCGTAAGGGGCGCGGCGATTTGCCATCCTGGCCGCCGTGCTGACGGGATCCAGCGCCCCGTCCGGCCCCAGCTTAGCCTCTCTTTCTTCCTTCAGATAGCCTGTATTCCTATCCTACCTCGTCGCTTTTCATACAACCTCTCCCACAACTTTCTCTGGTCAGCCTCTAATTTCACAGGGTAGAAGCTGACCTTCTTCTCAGCCAATCGTCCCGGATCGGGGCTGAGGGGGGAGGAGACAATGTCCCCTAACCCCTGAGCTCCGGTCTGGGGTGGTTGGCTTTTAACAACCTGCTTCATCCCCACCCATACCTTCCTCACATCCCTTTTCCTCTCGTCTTCAAAATCTATCCGTTTTACGCCGTGTTCAAGGTGGAGCCGCCATGCCGAAGGACTGCCAGGCCACCAGGCGGGAGGGGTGGTCCCAAATGGCGGCGCCTGGCTCTGCCGGGCCTGTAAGCACCTCTTGCAGTGCGGGCTACTGCAAGAGGTGGTGAGCGATTGCGTCCCGTAAAACAAAGAGGGTCACCATGCCCAATGATGAAAAAAAAAACATCTGCCCTTAATTCCCCCTATAACAACAACGGAGCCGCCCTCGTGCAGCTCCACAGAAAAGATGGAGGTTCCCCCCCCTGTGCTTGCGCAGGGGACCCTCCATACCTCTTTAACCGGAGAGGAGGCTTACTCCTCTCCTACGCCTACGGGTGTAGGGGACTCCCCCTCACCCCCTTCTCTGGAGGTGCTTTCGGGCACCTCCCTATCTCCAGCGGCAGTCCCTCCTATGCTTTCTAAGGGGACTGCCAAGAAAGCCAGCAGGCCACCCTTAGCCAGCCGCTCCACATCAACTCCGTAAGGGGCGCGGCGATTTGCCATCCTGGCCGCCGTGCTGACGGGATCCAGCGCTCCGTCCGGCCCCAGCTTAGCCTCTCTTCCTTCCTTCAGATAGCCCGATTTCTCCCCTACCTCGTCGCTTTTCATACAACCTCTCCCACAACTTTCTCTGGTCAGCCTCTAATTTCACAGGGTAGAATGCTGACCTTCTTCTCAAGCCAACCACCCCGGATCGGGGCTGAGGGGGGGAGGGGACATTGTTCCCTAACCCCTCAGCTCCGGTTCGGGATGGGTTTTTTTTAACAACCTGCTTCATCCCCACCCACATCTTCCTCACATCCCTTTTCCTCTCCTCTTCACAACCTATATTTTTTACGCCGTGTCCAAGGTGGAGCCGCCATGCCGAAGGACTGCCAGGCCACCAGGCGGGAGGGGTGGTCCCGAATGGCGGCGCCTGGCTCTGCCGGGCTTGTAAGCACCTCTCGCAGTGCGGGCAACTGCGAGAGGTGATGAGCTATTGCGTCCCGTAATCAAAAGAGGGTCACCATGCCCATGTATGAAAAAAAACAAAAACCCCAACCCCCAACTTCCCCAAAAACATCTACGGAGCCGCCCTCGGGCAGCTCCACCGAGAAAATGGAGGTCCCCCCCCTTGTGCTTGCGCAAGGGACCCTCCATAATTCTTTAACCGGAGAGGAGGCTTACTCCTCTCCTACGCCTACGGGTGTAGGGGACTCCCCCTCACCCCCTTCTCTGGAGGTGCTTTCGGGCACCTCCCTATCTCCAGCGGCAGTCCCTCCTTTGCTTTCTAAGGGGACTGCCAAGAAAGCCAGCAGGCAGCCCATTGCCGACCGCCCCTCGTGCAAGCGGCTCGGTAGGGCAAACCCCCTTAGGGGGGAGAGGGAAGCCAGGCCCCTTCGGTCGCTTCCCTCAAAAGACCTGCTGGCAAGAATTTTGAACCTTGCTGGGGTCAAGGCCTGTGCCTCCCCACACCACCTGACTAGTGACAATACTGCCAAGGGGACCTGCGATGTCCTGGGAGGGGATGGCCAACTGGAGGCCCCTCCTGTGATAGACATGGTCCTTGAGGAGACCCAGCCCCAGACGGTAGGGCCTTCCATGGGGGGGAATTCGGGCTCGGCGCCAAGCACCGAACCCGAATCCGCCCCTATGCAAGGTCCTCCTCAAATGGCTGAGGGCTCCGAGGCAGTAGAAGGAGGGGAGGGATCTCCTCCGACAGGTGCCCCTACGACAACCAGGACCTTCTCCATTTCGGAGAGGGACCTGGCTGAGGCTGGTCCATCTGGCCTGGGGACTTCTGCCGGCGGAGGTGAAAAGCGGGTTCATTCCCCGCCCTCCTCTCCTAAAAAGAAAAAGACTAAAAAGACTCAAAAGACGAAGAAGACTCGGGGCTCCTCTCCATCCGCGGGGGCTGCGGGGACGGATGGGTCTGCTACCACTTTGGTAGGCGACCAAGCCAAGATCGGCACATCCGGCCCCTCTACCCCCTCGTGTGCGGAGCCCATGACTACGACTAAGACCAAGAATGCACAGGGCGGAGCCTCGATGACATCGGGGCCCCTCATTCAGAGGTTACCTGGCGTTTTCGAGCCCGCTGGCTTCAAACGCTTCCTCGTTATTCGCTCCACTGATGGCACCATGTTGTCCAAGGGCAACATGATCCATCAGAGGAGAGGATTAGCTAGTGCAATTGGTAGAGAGCCGAAGGTAACCCGTTTCTCGGACGGGAGCCTTCTGGCGAATGCGGCGAATCCCGCCGAGGCGGCCAAGATAAGTGCTCTTCGGACACTTCATGGCACCCCGGTGAGTGTGACGCCGCACTCTACCATGAACTTTGTGAAAGGAGTAGTTTATGCGAGGGAACTTGTTGACTACTCCATTGAGGACATCACCCTAGAGCTGGCCGACCATGGGGCGGTCAAGTTCGAACGTGTGATGAGAAAACAGGGAGGGGCCTCGAGACCCACCCCTACACTCTTCGTCACGTTCGACTGTGACAAGCTCCCTGAGTCGGTGCGTGCCGGTTGGTACCGCTACCGCGTGAAGGCATTCGTGCCACTGCCGCGGCGGTGCTATTACTGCCACCGCTTCGGCCACACGAATCGATCATGTAGACGTGCAAAATCGGGGTCACCCGAAGTCTGTGTAAATTGCTCCAAGGTCGCACACGATAAGTCCAAATCGTGTGTGGCCAAGTGTGTCAATTGCGGAGAGCCGCACCCTGCTTCTTCGAAGCAATGTGGTGCATATCTCCTTGAGAAAGAAATCCTGGCCGTTCAGGCCCAGGATCGACTCTCATTCCGGGAGGCAAAGGACTTGGTCCTGGCGCGCCCGGCTCTGCCTGGGACGTCATATGCCTCAATAGTTAGAAAGGCACCCTCTGCTCCTGGCCCATCCAGGCCAACGAGCACGGTTGTTTCCGCGCCCATTCGGAGCCCTTCTGCGGGCTCTACTACACCCGGGCGCTCCCCTGGTAGAGCTGGCGGCAAAAAGGGTTCACACCCAGCCCCGGCTAATACCAGGGCTCCCCCCTCTTCCCCCAGCGTGACCGTTTCCCGTAAGGCGAAACGGCCACGCGCCTCCACAGAGTCGTTAGACTCACAGGAGGCAACACCCCTGAAGATGGTCGCTAGGCCATCTTCCGGGGTTCCTAAAGCTGTTCCCCGAAAGGAGGACAGCAACAAAGGAGCTTCGGCCCCTTCGCCCACGCCCCGAGGTGGAGCGAGTGGCTCGGAGATGGTGGTTCCTCGAAAAGAGGCCCCCCCGCCTCCGAAGCCGCAGCGCCCACCTAAGGGTTTCGAGGCGGAGGGAGGAAAAGACTCGCATGGCGAGCCCAACCTCCCCCAATAAGTCCTCGAAGGCGACAGCGCTTTGTCCGGCCAAAAGCGCCCGGGGTTCTGCCCCCGGGAAGCGTACGGCCATTCCCGTGAGGGTCTTCAATTCGAGGAGGGCCCCCGCGTCTCCTCCGAGCTAGGCCTGGAGGGCATATTCCTTCAATGGAATTGCCGTGGACTCCGGGCCAACTGGGAGGAGCTGCGGAGGCTCGTCTCGTCCCGTTCCCCGTTAGCTATTTTTTTGCAGGAGACCATGCTAGGCGCGTGCCCGCTGCCTGCCCTCCCGGGGTATAAGGGTCTTGCGATCCCACCACCGCGGGATGGCCGGGCTGGGGGATGCGCGGTTTACACCCGGCATGATGTCTCCGTTCTTCCGTTCTCTTTAGATACCTCCTTTCAGGCAGTGGCTGTGCAGCTGCACCTGGATAGGAGGTATACTATCATTTCTGCCTACATTCCACCGTCAGCTGACTTCGACGCGGGGGACTTCCGCCGCGTCGTGGCACGGTAGCCGAGGCCCTATCTCTTGCTTGGAGATCTGAACGGCAGGCATCCTCTCTGGGGAGATTACTCCATAAATCCCAGGGGACAAGTCCTTGCCGATCTGATCGAAGAGCTTGAGATGGGTATCCTAAACGTGGATGAGTTTACGCATCACTGTCCGAGAACCGCTTCATTTTCTTGCCTTGACCTATCTTTGTGCTCTTCAGATGCACAGCCTGATTTTGATTAGGGGGTGGTCGATGACCTCCATGGTAGTGATCACTTTCCCATTCAAATATCATTTTCAGGGCAACTGCAGCCTGAGAGACCACCTCGGTGGTGCTTGGCGCGGGCGCGGTGGCCTGCATTTCAGGAAATGACAAAATTCTCTATCTCAGTCGAGGAGTTTAGGTCGGTAGATGAGGCCGTTGAGTTCTTCTCCGGCAACCTCATCGCCGTGGGCCTGACTACTATTCCTAGGACGTCTGGCCGTTTTGCACGCCGACCACTCCCATGGTGGTCGGCCGAGTGTGAGACGGCCCTCAAACAGAAGCGTTATGCCTACATGCGCTATAAGCGCCGCCCGAACGATTTCACTGTCGCTGAATTTCGTCGGGCTAGGGCTAGGTTCCGGTATATTTCGAAGCACGCCCGCCGCTCTTCTTGGCGGGCATACGTGTCTTCACTTAACGGGAAGACCCCTTTAGCTGAGGTGTGGAAGCGAGTCAAAAGGATTCGGGGCAAGTTCTCGCAGGACCCCCCTCCCGTTCTCCAGGAGAATGGGACCGCAATCTCAGACCCCGCGTCCGTGGCGGAATCCTTAGCGACCGCTTTTTCCGCATTCTCTAGCCGTGATGCTGCTCCGCCAGCATTCAATGCACGTCGTGATGTCGCGGAAGGCCGCCGGCTGGACTTTACCTCCAGTGGCGGAGAACCCTTCAACGACAAGTTTACTGTGAGTGAGTTGCGTTCCGCTCTCGCTTCGTGCGCGGACACCGCCCATGGTCCGGACGATGTCCCGTACGCCATGCTTCGACACCTGGGTGAGCGAGGCATGGCCTTTCTGTTAGATCTGTTCAACAGGATCTGGGTGGAAGGTCTTCTCCCAGACTCCTGGCGAATCGCTACTGTGCTCGCCTTTCGCAAACCGGGGAGAGATCACTCTACTCCGACCGGTTTCGGCCCAATCTCTCTAACCTCTTGCGTGTGCAAGTTGATGGAGAAATTAGTAAACGTTAGATTAGCTTTTTTCCTGGACAGCGGAGGCCATCTGTCTTCCGCACAGTTCGGCTTCCGCAAGTTCCACTCCACGTCGGATGCTCTGCTCCGACTGGAAAATGCCGTCTGCGAGGATTTCCTTCGTAGACAGCACTACGCCACGGTGTTTTTCGATCTGGAGAAGGCCTATGATACCGCATGGCGATACGGTATCATGGAGACTCTCTACACGATGGGGGCGAGGGGACGCCTCCCAATGTTTATATCTGAATTTTTGCGAGATCGTCGATTCCGCGTACGGGTGGGGGGAGCTCTCTCCGGCCCAAAGGAGCAGGAAGAGGGTGTCCCGCAGGGAAGTGTCCTCAGTGTCACACTCTTTGCCCTGAGCATCAACGGCATCACCTCGGTGCTGCCGGAAGATGTTCTCGCTACGCTCTACGTGGACGACCTTTCGATCTCTTTTGGCGCGGCCCAGATGCCAACTCTGGAGCGTCGACTCTAACAGGCATTGAACCGCGTCTCTCGCTATGCCGAAGCGCACAGGTTTCGCCCCGTAAGGGGCGCGGTGATTTGCCATCCTGGCCGCCGTGCTGACGGGATCCAGCGCTCCGTCCGGCCCCAGCTTAGCCTCTCTTCCTTCCTTCAGATAGCCCGATTTCTCCCCTACCTCGTCGCTTTTCATACAACCTCTCCCACAACTTTCTCTGGTCAGCCTCTAATTTCACAGGGTAGAATGCTGACCTTCTCAAGCAAACCACCCCGGATTGGGGCTGAGGGGGGAGGGGACATTGTTCCCTAACCCCTCAGCTCCGGTTCGGGATGGGGGTTTTTTAACAACCTGCTTCATCCCCACCCATACCTTCCTCACATCCCTTTTCCTCTCCTCTTCACAACCTATATTTTTTACGCCGTCTTCAAGGTGGAGCCGCCATGCCGAAGGACTGCCAGGCCACCAGGCGGGAGGGGTGGACCCGAATGGCGGCGCCTGGCTCTGCCGGGCTTGTAAGCACCTCTCGCAGTGCGGGCAACTGCGAGAGGTGATGAGCTATTGCGTCCCGTAATAAAAAGAGGGTCACCATGCCCATGAATGAAAAAAAACACCAAAAAACCCAACCCCCAACTTCCCCAAGAAAATCAACGGAGCCGCCCTCGGGCAACTCCACCGAGAAAATGGAGGTCCCCCCCCTTGTGCTTGCGCAAGGGACCCTCCATAATTCTTTAACCGGAGAGGAGGCTTACTCCTCTCCTACGCCTACGGGTGTAGGGGACTCCCCCTCACCCCCTTCTCTGGAGGTGCTTTCGGGCACCTCCCTATCTCCAGCGGCAGTCCCTCCTTTGCTTTCTAAGGAGACTGCCAAGAAAGCCAGCAGGCAGCCCACTGCCGACCGCCCCTCGTGCAAGCGGCTCGGTAGGGCAAACCCCCTTAGGGGGGAGAGGGAAGCCAGGCCCCTTCGGTCGCTTCCCTCAAAAGACCTGCTGGTAAGAATTTTAAACCTTGCTGGGGTCAAGGCCTGTGCCTCCCCACACCACCTGACTAGAGACAATACTGCCAAGGGGACCTGCGATGTCCTGGGAGGGGATGGCCAACTGGAGGCCCCTCCTGTGATAGACATGGTCCTTGAGGAGACCCAGCCTCAGACGGTAGGGCCTTCCATGGGGGGGAATTCGGGCTCGGCGCCAAGCACCGAACCCGAATCCGCCCCTATGCAAGGTCCTCCTCAAATGGCTGAGGGCTCCGAGGCAGTAAAAGGAGGGGAGGGATCTCCTCCGACAGGTGCCCCTACGACAACCAGGACCTTCTCCATTCGGAGAGGGACCTGGCTGAGGCTGGTCCATCTGGCCTGGGGACTTCTGCCGGCGGAGGTGAAAAGCGGGTTCATTCCCCGCCCTCCTCTCCGAAAAAGAAAAAGAAAAAGACTAAAAAGACAAAAAAGACTCGGGGCTCCTCTCCATCCGCGGGGGCTGCGGGGACGGATGGGTCTGCTGCCACTCTGGCAAGCGACCAAGCCAAGATCGGCACATCCGGCCCCTCTACCCCCTCGTGTGCGGAGCCCCTGACAAAAAAGACTAATACCAAGAGTGCACAGGGCGGAGCCTCGATGACATCGGGGCCCCTCATTCAGAGGTTACCTGGCGTTTTCGAGCCCGCTGGCTTCAAACGCTTCCTCGTTATTCGCTCCACTGATGGCACCATGTTGTCCAAGGGCAACATGATCCATCAGAGGAGAGGATTAGCTAGTGCAATTGGTAGAGAGCCGAAGGTAACCCGTTTCTCGGACGGGAGCCTTCTGGCGAATGCGGCGAATCCCGCCGAGGCGGCCAAGATAAGTGCTCTTCGGACACTTCATGGCACCCCGGTGAGTGTGACGCCGCACTCTACCATGAACTTTGTGAAAGGAGTAGTTTATGCGAGGGAACTCGTTGACTACTCCATTGAGGACATCACCTTAGAGCTGGCCGACCATGGGGCGGTCAAGGTCGAACGTGTGATGAGAAAACAGGGAGGGGCCTCGAGACCCACCCCTACACTCTTCGTCACGTTCGACTGTGACAAGCTCCCTGAGTCGGTGCGTGCCGGTTGGTACCGCTACCGCGTGAAGGCATTCGTGCCACTGCCGCGGCGGTGCTATTACTGTCACCGCTTCGGCCATACGAATCGATCATGTAGACGTGCAAAATCGGGGTCACCCGAAGTCTGTGTAAATTGATCCAAGGTCGCACACGATAAGTCCAAATCGTGTGTGGCCAAGTGTGTCAATTGCGGAGAGCCGCACCCTGCTTCTTCGAAGCAATGTGGTGCATATCTCCTTGAGAAAGAAATCCTGGCCGTTCAGGCCCAGGACCGACTCTCATTCCGCGAGGCAAAGGACTTGGTCCTGGCGCGCCCGGCTCTGCCTGGGACGTCATATGCCTCAATAGTTAGGAAGGCACCCTCTGCTCCCGGCCCATCCAGGCCAACGAGCACGGTTGTTTCCGCGCCCATTCGGAGCCCTTCTGCGGGCTCTACCCAACCCGGGCGCTCCCCTGGTAAAGCTGGCGGCAAAAAGGGCTCATACCCTGCCCCGGCTAAAACCAGGGCTCCCCCCTCTTCCCCCAGCGTGACCGTTTCCCGTAAGGCGAAACGGCCACGCGCCTCCACCGAGTCGTTAGACTCACAGGAGGCAACACCCCTGAAGATGGTCGCTAGGCCATCTTCCGGGGTTCCTAAAGCTGCCCCCCGAAAGGAGGACAGCAACAAAGGAGCTTCGGCTCCTTCGCCCACGCCCCGAGGTGGAGCGAGTGGCTCGGAGACGGTGGTTCCTCGAAAAGAGGGCCCCCCGCCTCCCAAGCCGCAACGCCCGCCTAAGGTTTCGAGGCGGAGGGAGGAAAAGACTCGCATTGCGAGCCCAACCTCCCCCAATAAGTCCTCGAAGGCGACAGCGCCTTCAGCGCTTTGTCCGGCCAACAGGGCCCGGGGTTCTGCCCCCGGGAAGCGTACGGCCATTCCCGTGAGGGTCTTCAATTCGAGGAGGGCCCCCGCGTCTCCTCCGAGCTAGGCCTGGAGGGCATATTCCTTCAATGGAATTGCCGTGGACTCCGGGCCAACTGGGAGGAGCTGCGGAGGCTCGTCTCGTCCCGTCCCCCGTTAGCTATTTTTTTGCAGGAGACCATGCTAGGTGCGTGCCCCCTCCCTGCCCTCCCGGGGTATAAGGGTCTTGCGACCCCACCACCGCGGGATGGCCGGGCTGGGGGATGCGCAGTTTACACCCGGCATGATGTCTCCGTTCTTCCTTTCTCTTTAGATACCTCCTTTCAGGCAGTGGCTGTGCAGCTGCACCTGGATAGGAGGTATACTATCATTTCTGCGTACATTCCACCGTCAGCTGACTTCGACGCGGGGGACTTCCGCCGCGTCGTTGCACGGTTGCCGAGGCCCTATCTCTTGCTTGGAGATCTGAACGGCAGGCATCCTCTCTGGGGAGATTACTCCATAAATCCCAGGGGACAAGTCCTTGCCGATCTGATCGAAGAGCTTGAGATGGGTGTCCTAAACGTGGATGAGTTTACGCATCACTGTCCGAGAACCGCTTCATTTTCTTGCCTTGACCTATCTTTGTGCTCTTCGGATGCACAGCCTGATTTTGATTGGGGGGTGGTCGATGACCTCCATGGTAGTGATCACTTTCCCATTCAAATATCATTTTCAGGGCAACTGCCGCCTGAGAGACCACCTCGGTGGTGCTTGGCGCGGGCGCGGTGGCCTGCATTTCAGGAAATGACTGAATTCTCTATCTCAGTCGAGGAGTTTAGGTCGGTAGATGAGGCCGTTGAGTTCTTCTCCGGCAACCTCATCGCCGTGGGCCTGACTACTATTCCTAGGACGTCTGGCCGTTTTGCACGCCGACCACTCCCATGGTGGTCGGCCGAGTGTGAGACGGCCCTCAAACAGAAGCGTTATGCCTACATGCGCTTTAAGCGCCGCCCCAACGATTTCACTGTCGCTGAATTTCGTCGGGCTAGGGCTAGGTTCCGGTATATTTCGAAGCACGCCCGCCGCTCTTCTTGGCGGGCATACGTGTCTTCACTTAACGGGAAGACCCCTTTAGCTGAGGTGTGGAAGCGAGTCAAAAGGATTCGGGGCAAGTTCTCGCAGGACCCCCCTCCCGTTCTCCAGGAGAATGGGACCGCAATCTCAGACCCGCGTCCGTGGCGGAATCCTTAGCGACCGCTTTTTCCGCATTCTCTAGCCGTGATGCTGCTCCGCCAGCATTCAATGCACGTCGTGATGTCGCGGAAGGCCGCCGGCTGGACTTTACCTCCAGTGGCGGAGAACCCTTCAACGACAAGTTTACTGTGAGTGAGTTGCGTTCCGCTCTCGCTTCGTGCGCGGACACCGCCCATGGTCCGGACGATGTCCCGTACGCCATGCTTCGACACCTGGGTGAGCGAGGCATGGCCTTTCTGTTAGATCTGTTCAACAGGATCTGGGTGGAAGGTCTTCTCCCAGACTCCTGGCGAATCGCTACTGTGCTCGCCTTTCGCAAGCCGGGGAGAGATCACTCTACTCCGACCGGTTTCGGCCCAATCTCTCTAACCTCTTGCGTGTGCAAGTTGATGGAGAAATTGGTAAACGTTAGATTAGCTTTTTTCCTGGACAGCGGAGGCCATCTGTCTTCCGCACAGTGCGGCTTCCGCAAGTTCCACTCCACGTCGGATGCTCTGCTCCGACTGGAAAATGCCGTCTGCAAGGCTTTCCTTCGTAGACAGCACTACGCCACGGTGTTTTTCGATCTGGAGAAGGCCTATGATACCGCATGGCGATACGGTATCATGGAGACTCTCTACACGATGGGGGCGAGGGGACGCCTCCCAATGTTTATATCTGAATTTTTGCGAGATCGTCAATTCCGCGTACGGGTGGGGGGAGCTCTCTCCGGCCCAAAGGAGCAGGAAGAGGGTGTCCCGCAGGGAAGTGTCCTCAGTGTCACACTCTTTGCCCTGAGCATCAACGGCATCACCTCGGTGCTGCCGGAAGACGTTCTCGCTACGCTCTACGTGGACGACCTTTCGATCTCTTTTGGCGCGGCCCAGATGCCAACTCTGGAGCGTCGACTCCAACAGGCATTGAACCGCGTCTCTCGCTATGCTGAAGCGCACAGGTTTCGGTTTTCTTTGGCCAAGACTAAGGTGGTGCACTTCTGCCGCCATCCACGGCTTCACCCCGACCCAGATTTGTTTCTTAATGGGGTGCGCCTGGATGTGGTTGAGTCGCACCGTTTCCTTGGTCTTGTATTCGACCGACGCCTCACCTGGGAGGCTCATATTCGCAGCCTTAGGGTCTCTTGTACCCGCGCCATGGACATTCTCCGTTCCGTGACGTTCAGCGCTTGGGGCGCTGATCGGGCTACCGCCTTACTTTTTTATCGATCCTTTGTTCGCTCGAAGCTCGACTGCGGATGCGAGTTTTATGCATCCGCAGCCAAGCGTTTATTGCGGAAGGTGGATTCGATCCACCACACCGGCCTTCGCCTTGCGACCGGTGCCTTCCGCACTTCCCCCATTGAGAGCCTGTTGGTCGATGCTGGGGAGATGCCACTCGCTCTTCGCCGCGTGCAGTGCATCACTCGCCTGTACGCGCGAGCCCGGCGCCTCCCTCAGTCGCCAACAGCTCTCACTGCATCCGCAGCTGATCTCGATGGTGCCTATGCCGCCGAGAGACGCCAGTCATACCCTAAGCCCTTTGGGTTTAGGGCCAGGAAACTCCTTCGAGAGGTAGATATAGCTCTCGGGCCGGTGGCGCCCCTGGTTCTGCCCAGGACGCGACCCTGGAGGGTACCACATTTGGCTATTTGTCGCCACGCCTCTGCTCCCAAAGCTTGTACTGCGCCGGGAGTATTGCGTTCGATCTTTTTGGAGCACACATCGTGTCACGCTGGAACCGTGCCAGTGTATACGGATGGCTCCAAGTCCCAAGAGGGGGTCGGCTTCCACGCCGTATCCCCTCTGTTTGAAGTCAGCGGGGCTCTACCAGGCGCTGCGTCTGTCTTCACGGCCGAGCTGGTGGCAATACACCACTCGGTACGGGAGATTACGCGACGTGCCCGGTTCGGAGACCGGATTGTGATCTATAGCGACTCACAAAGCGCCAGGAGTGCTCTCGGGGCATTGGAATCTCCGCATCCCCTGGTTCGCGATATCCGTGACGCCACGGTTTTGGCGAGCCGGGCAGATGTCGAGATTATCTTCTACTGGGTTCCTGGACATGTGGGAATTGCGGGGAATGAGCGCGCCGATGAGGGCGCCAAAGAGTCCGCGAGGACTCTGCGACCGGACCAGCGTTTCGCTCTTCCTCACACCGACTACATGGCAGGAATACGGGCAGCTCTTCGGACTGCTTGGCAAAGAAGATGGGAGACGGTCGAAGGGAACTTAAAGTTGCGTGCCATTGCGCCGCGACTGTTCCCATGGACCTATCCCCCAATGCCGCGGCGGCTTCAGGTTGCTTTCTGTCGTCTCCGAATGGGACACACTCGTGTGACGCATCGCTATCTGGTGGAGCGCTCGCCTGCGCCCTATTGCAACGACTGCGTCGTCCCCGAGACTGTTCGGCACATTCTTGTCGAATGTCCCAGTCTGGGTGATCTTCGCGCACGACACCTGTCCCGGTACCGGGATGGGCGGGGTCGCTACCGCCTGTCCCTTGTACTCGGGACGAGTGCGTGCACTTTGACTGGTGGACTTGCTAACTTTTTGGGGGAGGCCGGCCTTCTCCCTTTTTTTTAACCAGGCTTAATTTTGTTGTTGTTTTTGTTATTGTTTTGTTAATGTTATTTCTTTTTTGTTGTTCCCTGTTCCATTTTTTGAAGTAGCCTAGAACTAGGCTGTTTGTTTACGGCGACTTATGCCTAAGTCGGCAGTCGCCAGATAGCCCCTTAAATAAAAAAAAAAAAAAAATCACTCTACTCCGACCGGTTTCCGCCCAATCTCTCTAACCTCTTGCGTGTGCAAGTTGATGGAGAAATTGGTAAATGTTAGATTAGCCTATTTCCTGGACAGCGGAGGCCATCTGTCTTCTGCACAGTGCGGCTTCCGTAAGTTCCACTCCACGTCGGATGCTCTGCACCGACTGGAAAGTGCCGTCCGCGAGGCTTTCCTTCGTAGACAGCACTACGCCACGGTGTTTTTTGATCTGGAGAAGGCCTATGATACCGCATGGCGATACGGTATCATGGAGACTCTCCACACGATGGGGGCGAGGGGACGCCTCCCAATTTTTATATCTGAATTTTTGCGAGATCGTCGATTCCGCGTACGGGTGGGGGGAGCCCTCTCCGGCCCAAAGGAGCAGGAAGAGGGTGTCCCGCAGGGAAGTGTCCTCAGTGTCACACTCTTTGCCCTGAGCATCAACGGCATCACCTCGGTGCTGCCGGAAGATGTTCTCGCTACGCTCTACGTGGACGACCTTTCGATCTCTTTTGGCGCGGCCCAGATGCCAACTCTGGAGCGTCGACTCCAACAGGCATTGAACCGCGTCTCTCACTATGCCGAAGCGCACAGGTTTCGGTTTTCTTTGGCCAAGACTAAGGTGGTGCACTTCTGCCGCCATCCACGGCTTCACCCCGACCCAGATTTGTTTCTTAATGGGGTGCGCCTGGATGTGGTTGAGTCGCACCGTTTCCTTGGTCTTGTATTCGACCGACGCCTCACCTGGGAGGCTCATATTCGAAGCCTTAGGGTCTCTTGTACCCGCGCCATGGACATTCTCCGTTCCGTGACGTTGAGCGCTTGGGGCGCTGATAGGGCTACCGCCTTACTTTTTTATCGATCCTTTGTTCGCTCGAAGCTCGACTACGGATGCGAGTTTTATGCATCCGCAGCCGAGCGTTTATTGCGGAAGGTGGATTCGATCCACCACACCGGCCTTCGCCTTGCGACCGGTGCCTTCCGCACTTCCCCCATTGAGAGCCTGTTGGTCGATGCTGGGGAGATGCCACTCGCTCTTCGCCGCGTGCAGTGCATCACTCGCCTGTACGCGCGAGCCCGGCGCCTCCCTCAGTCGCCAACAGCTCTCACTGCATCCGCAGCTGATCTCGATGGTGCCTATGCCGCCGAGAGACGCCAGTCATACCCTAAGCCCTTTGGGTTTAGGGCCAGGAAACTCCTTCGAGAAGTAGATATAGCTCTCGGGCCGGTGGCGCCCCTGGTTCTGCCCAGGACGCCACCCTGGAGGGTACCACATTTGGCTATTTGTCGCCACGCCTCTGCTCCCAAGGTTGTACTGCGCCGGGAGTATTGCGTTCGACCTTTTTGGAGCACACATCGTGTCACGCTGGTACCGTGCCAGTGTATACGGATGGCTCCAAGTCCCAAGAGGGGGTCGGCTTCCACGCCGTATCCCCTCTTTTTGAAGTCAGCGGGGCTCTACCAGGCGCTGCGTCTGTCTTCACGGCCGAGCTGGTGGCAATACACCACTCGGTACGGGAGATTACGCGACGTGCCCGGTTCGGAGACCGGATTGTGATCTATAGCGACTCACAAAGCGCCCTGAGTGCTCTCGGGGCATTGGAATCTCCGCATCCCCTGGTTCGCGATATCCGTGACGCCACGGTTTTGGCGAGCCGGGCAGATGTCGAGATTATCTTCTGCTGGGTTCCTGGACATGTAGGAATTGCCGCGAATGAGCGCGCCGATGAGGGCGCCAAAGAGTCTGCGAGGACTCTGCGACCGGACCAGCGTTTCGCTCTTCCTCACACCGACTACATGGCAGGAATACGGGCAGCTCTTCGGACTGCTTGGCAAAGAAGATGGGAGACGGTCGAAGGGAACTTAAAGTTGCGTGCCATTGCGCCGCGACTGTTCCCATGGACCTATCCCCCAATGCCGCGGCGGCTTCAGGTTGCTTTCTGTCGTCTCCGAATGGGACACACTCGTGTGACGCATCGCTATCTGATGGAGCGCTCGCCTGCGCCCTATTGCAACGACTGCGTCGTCCCCCAGACTGTTCGGCACATTCTTGTCGAATGTCCCAGTCTGGGTGATCTTCGCGCACGACACCTGTCCCGGTACCGGGATGGGAGGGGTCGCTACCGCCTGTCCCTTGTTCTCGGGATGAGTGCGTGTACTTTGACTGGTGGACTTATTGACTTTTTTGGGGAGGCTGGCCTTCTCCCTTTTATTTAACGCGATTTAATTGTTGTTGTTGTTTTTGTAATTGTTTTGTTATTGCTTTTTTATTGTTATTGTTATTCCTTTTTATTGTTTTCTGTTTAATTTTTTAAAGTAGCCTATATTAGGCTATTTGTTTACGGCAACTTATGCCTTAGTCGGCAGTCGCCAGATACCTCCTTAATTAAAAAAACAAAAACAAAAAAACAAAAAAAAAAAACCTCTCTTCCTTCCTTTAAAACACTTGTTTCCTCTCTTTTCACAGAACCTCTCCCACAACTTTCCCCCGTAAGGGGCGCGGCGATTTGCCATCCTGGCCGCCGTGCTGACGGGATCCAGCACCCCGTCCGGCCCCAGCTTAGCCTCTCTTCCTTCCCCCGTAAGGGGCGCGGCGATTTGCCATCCTGGCCGCCGTGCTGACGGGATCCAGCGCTCCGTCCGGCCCCAGCTTAGCCTCTCTTCCTTCCTTCAGATAGCCCGATTTCTCCCCTACCTTGTCGCTTTTCATACAACCTCTCCCACAACTTTCTCTGGTCAGCCTCTAATTTCAAAGGGTAGAATGCTGACCTTCTTCTCAAGCCAACCACCCCGGATCGGGGCTGAGGGGGGAGGGGACATTGTCCCCTAACCCCTGAGCTCCGGTTCGGGATGGGGGTTTTTTAACAACCTGCTTCATCCCCACCCATACCTTCCTCACATCCCTTTTCCTCTCCTCTTCACAACCTATATTTTTTACGCCGTGTCCAAGGTGGAGCCGCCATGCCGATGGACTGCCAGGCCACCAGGCGGGAGGGGTGGTCCCGAATGGCGGCGCCTGGCTCTGCCGGGCTTGTAAGCACCTCTCGCGGTGCGGGCTACTGCGAGGGGTGATGAGCTATTGCGTCCCGTGGCAAAAATAGGGTCACCATGCCCATAGATGAACAAAAAAAAAAAAAACCCAAACCCCTTTAACTCCCCCTTGCTCATCGACGGAGCCGCCCTTGGGCAGCTCCACCGAAAAAATGGAGGTCCCCCCCCCCTGTGCTTGCACAGGGGACCCTCCATATTTCTCTAACCGGAGAGGAGGCTTACTCCTCTCCTTCGCATACGGGTGCAGGGGACTCCCCCTCACCCCCTTCTCTGGAGGTGCTTTCGGGCACCTCCCTTTTCCCAGCGGCAGTCCCATCTTTTCTTTTCAAGGGGACTGCCAAGAAAGCCAGCAGGCAGCCCTTAGCCAGCCGCTTCCCATCAAAGCGGCTCGGTAGGGCAAACCCCCTTAGGGGGGAGAGGGAAGCCAGGCCCCTTCGGTCGCTTCCCTCAAAAGACCTGCTGGAAGAATTTTAAACCTTGCCGGGGTCAAGGCCTGTGCCTCCCCATACAAGACTGGCGACACTGCCAAGGGGACCTGCGATGTCCTGGGAGGGGATGGCCAATTGGAGGCCCCTCCTGTGATAGACATGGTCCTTGAGGAGACCCAGCCCCAGACGGTAGGGCCTTCCATGGGGGGGAATTCGGGCTCGGCGCCAAGCACCGAACCCGAATCCGCCCCTATGCAAGGTCCTCCTCAAATGGCTGAGGGCTCCGAGGCAGTAGAAGGAGGGGAGGGATCTCCTCCGACAGGTGCCCCTACGACAACCAGGACCTTCTCCATTTCGGAGAGGGACCTGGCTGAGGCTGGTCCATCTGGCCTGGGGACTTCTGCCGGCGGAGGTGAAAAGCGGGTTCATTCCCCGCCCTCCTCTCCGAAAAAGAAAAAGACTAAAAAGACCAAAAAGACTTGGGGCTCCTCTCCATCCGCGGGGGCTGCGGGGACGGATGGGTCTGCTGCCACTCTGGCAAGCGACCAAGCCAAGATCGGCACATCCGCCCCCTCTGCCCCCCCGGTTGCGGAGCCCCTGACAAAGAAGACTACTACTAAGAGTGCACAGGGCGGAGCCTCGATGACATCGGGGCCCCTGATTCAGAGGTTCCCTGGCGTTTTCGAGCCCGCTGGCTTTAAACGCTTCCTCGTTATTCGCTCCACTGATGGCACCATGTTGTCCAAGGGCAACCTGATCCATCAGAGGAGAGGATTAGCTAGTGCAATTGGTAGAGAGCCGAAGGTAACCCGTTTCTCGGACGGGAGCCTTCTGGCGAACGCGGCGAATCCCGCCGAGGCGGCCAGGATTAGTGCTCTTCGGACACTTCATGGCACCCCGGTGAGTGTGACGCCGCACTCTACCATGAACTTTGTTAAAGGAGTAGTTTATGCGAGGGAACTCGTTGACTACTCCATTGAAGACATCACCTTAGAGCTGGCCGACCATGGGGCGGTCAAGGTCGAACGTGTGATGAGAAAACAGGGAGGGGCCTCGAGACCCACCCCTACACTCTTCGTCACGTTCGACTGTGACAAGCTCCCTGAGTCGGTGCGTGCCGGTTGGTACCGCTACCGCGTGAAGGCATTCGTGCCACTGCCGCGGCGGTGCTATTACTGTCACCGCTTCGGCCATGCGAATCGCTCATGTAGACGTGGAAAGTCGGGGTCACCCGAAGTCTGTGTAAATTGCTCCAAGGTCGCACACGATAAGTCCAAATCGTGTGTGGCCAAGTGTGTCAATTGCGGAGAGTTGCACCCTGCTTCTTCGAAGCAATGTGGTGCATATCTCCTTGAGAAAGAAATCCTGGCCGTTCAGGCCCAGGATCGACTCTCATTCCGCGAGGCAAAGGACTTGGTCCTGGCGCGCCCGGCTCTGCCTGGGACGTCATATGCCTCAATAGTTAGGAAGGCACCCTCTGCTCCCGGCCCATCCAGGCCAACGAGCACGGTTGTTTCCGCGCCCATTCGGAGCCCTTCTGCGGGCTCTACCCAACCCGGGCGCTCCCCTGGTAAAGCTGGCGGCAAAAAGGGCTCATACCCTGCCCCGGCTAAAACCAGGGCTCCCCCCTCTTCCCCCAGCGTGACCGTTTCCCGTAAGGCGAAACGGCCACGCGCCTCCACCGAGTCGTTAGACTCACAGGAGGCAACACCCCTGAAGATGGTCGCTAGGCCATCTTCCGGGGTTCCTAAAGCTGTCCCCCGAAAGGAGGACAGCAACAAAGGAGCTTCGGCTCCTTCGCCCACGTCCCGAGGTGGAGCGAGTGGCTCGGAGACGGTGGTTCCTCGAAAAGAGGGCCCCCCGCCTCCCAAGCCGCAACGCCCGCCTAAGGTTTCGAGGCGGAGGGAGGAAAAGACTCGCATGGCGAGCCCAACCTCCCCCAATAAGTCCTCGAAGGCGACAGCGCCTTCAGCGCTTTGTCCGGCCAACAGCGCCCGGGGTTCTGCCCCCGGGAAGCGTACGGCCATTCCCGTGAGGGTCTTCAATTCGAGGAGGGCCCCCGCGTCTCCTCCGAGCTAGGCCTGGAGGGCATATTCCTTCAATGGAATTGCCGTGGACTCCGGGCCAACTGGGAGGAGCTGCGGAGGCTCGTCTTGTCCCGTTCCCCGTTAGCTATTTTTTTGCAGGAGACCATGCTAGGTGCGTGCCCCCTCCCTGCCCTCCCGGGGTATAAGGGTCTTGCGACCCCACCACCTCGGGATGGCCGGGCTGGGGGATGCGCAGTTTACACCCGGCATGATGTCTCCGTTCTTCCTTTCTCTTTAGATACCTCCTTTCAGGCAGTGGCTGTGCAGCTGCACCTGGATAGGAGGTATACTATCATTTCTGCGTACATTCCACCGTCAGCTGACTTCGACGCGGGGGACTTCCGCCGCGTCGTTGCACGGTTGCCGAGGCCCTATCTCTTGCTTGGAGATCTGAACGGCAGGCATCCTCTCTGGGGAGATTACTCCATAAATCCCAGGGGACAAGTCCTTGCCGATCTGATCGAAGAGCTTGAGATGGGTGTCCTAAACGTGGATGAGTTTACGCATCACTGTCCGAGAACCGCTTCATTTTCTTGCCTTGACCTATCTTTGTGCTCTTCGGATGCACAGCCTGATTTTGATTGGGGGGTGGTCGATGACCTCCATGGTAGTGATCACTTTCCCATTCAAATATCATTTTCAGGGCAACTGCCGCCTGAGAGACCACCTCGGTGGTGCTTGGCGCGGGCGCGGTGGCCTGCATTTCAGGAAATTACTGAATTCTCTATCTCAGTCGAGGAGTTTAGGTCGGTAGATGAGGCCGTTGAGTTCTTCTCCGGCAACCTCATCGCCGTGGGCCTGACTACTATTCCTAGGACGTCTGGCCGTTTTGCACGCCGACCACTCCCATGGTGGTCGGCCGAGTGTGAGACGGCCCTCAAACAGAAGCGTTATGCCTACATGCGCTATAAGCGCCGCCCGAACGATTTCACTGTCGCTGAATTTCGTCGGGCTAGGGCTAGGTTCCGGTATATTTCGAAGCACGCCCGCCGCTCTTCTTGGCGGGCATACGTGTCTTCACTTAACGGGAAGACCCCTTTAGCTGATGTGTGAAAGCGAGTCAAAAGGATTCGGGGCAAGTTCTCGCAGGACCCCCCTCCCGTTCTCCAGGAGAATGGGACCGCAATCTCGGACCCCGCGTCCGTGGCGGAATCCTTAGCGACCGCTTTTTCCGCATTCTCTAGCCGTGATGCTGCTCCGCCAGCATTCAATGCAAGTCGTGATGTCGCGGAAGGCCGCCGGCTGGACTTTACCTCCAGAGGCGGAGAACCCTTCAACGACAAGTTTACTGTGAGTGAGTTGCGCTCCGCTCTCGCTTCGTGCGCGGACACCGCCCATGGTCCGGACGATGTCCCGTACGCCATGCTTCGACACCTGGGTGAGCGAGGCATGGCCTTTCTGTTAGATTTGTTCATCAGGATCTGGGTGGAAGGTCTTCTCCCAGACTCCTGGCGAATCGCTACTGTGCTCGCCTTTCGCAAGCCGGGGAGAGATCACTCTACTCCGACCGGTTTCGGCCCAATCTCTCTAACCTCTTGCGTGTGCAAGTTGATGGAGAAATTGGTAAATGTTAGATTAGTCTAATTCCTGGACAGCGGAGGTCATCTGTCTTCTGCACAGTGCGGCTTCCGTAAGTTCCACTCCACGTCGGATGCTCTGCTCCGACTGGAAAATGCAGTCTGCGAGGCTTTCCTTCGTAGACAGCACTACGCCACGGTGTTTTTCGATCTGGAGAAGGCCTATGATACCGCATGGCGATACGGTATCATAGACACTCTCCACACAATCGTGGCGAGGGGACGCCTCCCAAAGTTTATATCTGAATTTTTGCGAGATCGTCGATTCCGCGTACGGGTGGGGGGAGCCCTTTCCGGCCCAAAGGAGCAGGAAGAGGGTGTCCCGCAGGGAAGTGTCCTCAATGTCACACTCTTTGCCCTGAGCATCAACGGCATCACCTCGGTGCTGCCGGAAGATGTTCTCGCTACGCTCTACGTGGACGACCTTTCGATCTCTTTTGGCGCGGCCCAGATGCCAACTCTGGAGCGTCGACTCCAACAGGCATTGAACCGCGTCTCTCGCTATGCCGAAGCGCACAGGTTTCGGTTTTCTTTGGCCAAGACTAAGGTGGTGCACTTCTGCCGCCATCCACGGCTTCACCCCGACCCAGATTTGTTTCTTAATGGGGTGCGCCTGGATGTGGTTGAGTCGCACCGTTTCCTTGGTCTTGTATTCGACCGACGCCTCACCTGGGAGGCTCATATTCGCAGCCTTAGGGTCTCTTGTACCCGTGCCATGGACATTCTCCGTTCCGTGACGTTGAGCGCTTGGGGCGCTGATAGGGCTACCGCCTTACTTTTTTATCGATCCTTTGTTCGCTCGAAGCTCGACTACGGATGCGAGTTTTATGCATCCGCAGCCGAGCGTTTATTGCGGAAGGTGGATTCAATCCACCACACCGGCCTTCGCCTTGCGACCGGTGCCTTCCGCACTTCCCCCATTGAGAGCCTGTTGGTCGATGCTGGGGAGATGCCACTCGCTCTGCGCCGCGTGCAGTGCATCACTCGCCTGTACGCGCAAGCCCGGCGCCTCCCTCAGTCGCCAACAGCTCTCACTGCATCCGCAGCTGATCTCGATGGTGCCTATGCCGCCGAGAGACGCCAGTCATACCCTAAGCCCTTTGGGTTTAGGGCCAGGAAACTCCTTCGAGAAGTAGATATAGCTCTCGGGCCGGTGGCGCCCCTGGTTCTGCCCAGGACGCCACCCTGGAGGGTACCACATTTGGCTATTTGTCGCCACGCCTCTGCTCCCAAGGTTGTACTGCGCCGGGAGTATTGCGTTCGACCTTTTTGGAGCACACATCGTGTCACGCTGGTACCGTGCCAGTGTATACGGATGGCTCCAAGTCCCAAGAGGGGGTCGGCTTCCACGCCGTATCCCCTCTTTTTGAAGTCAGCGGGGCTCTACCAGGCGCTGCGTCTGTCTTCACGGCCGAGCTGGTGGCAATACACCACTCGGTACGGGAGATTACGCGACGTGCCCGGTTCGGAGACCGGATTGTGATCTATAGCGACTCACAAAGCGCCCTGAGTGCTCTCGGGGCATTGGAATCTCCGCATCCCCTGGTTCGCGATATCCGTGACGCCACGGTTTTGGCGAGCCGGGCAGATGTCGAGATTATCTTCTGCTGGGTTCCTGGACATGTAGGAATTGCCGCGAATGAGCGCGCCGATGAGGGCGCCAAAGAGTCTGCGAGGACTCTGCGACCGGACCAGCGTTTCGCTCTTCCTCACACCGACTACATGGCAGGAATACGGGCAGCTCTTCGGACTGCTTGGCAAAGAAGATGGGAGACGGTCGAAGGGAACTTAAAGTTGCGTGCCATTGCGCCGCGACTGTTCCCATGGACCTATCCCCCAATGCCGCGGCGGCTTCAGGTTGCTTTCTGTCGTCTCCGAATGGGACACACTCGTGTGACGCATCGCTATCTGATGGAGCGCTCGCCTGCGCCCTATTGCAACGACTGCGTCGTCCCCCAGACTGTTCGGCACATTCTTGTCGAATGTCCCAGTCTGGGTGATCTTCGCGCACGACACCTGTCCCGGTACCGGGATGGGAGGGGTCGCTACCGCCTGTCCCTTGTTCTCGGGATGAGTGCGTGTACTTTGACTGGTGGACTTATTGACTTTTTTGGGGAGGCTGGCCTTCTCCCTTTTATTTAACGCGATTTAATTGTTGTTGTTGTTTTTGTAATTGTTTTGTTATTGCTTTTTTATTGTTATTGTTATTCCTTTTTATTGTTTTCTGTTTAATTTTTTAAAGTAGCCTATATTAGGCTATTTGTTTACGGCAACTTATGCCTTAGTCGGCAGTCGCCAGATACCTCCTTAATTAAAAAAACAAAAACAAAAAAACAAAAAAAAAAAACCTCTCTTCCTTCCTTTAAAACACTTGTTTCCTCTCTTTTCACAGAACCTCTCCCACAACTTTCCCCCGTAAGGGGCGCGGCGATTTGCCATCCTGGCCGCCGTGCTGACGGGATCCAGCACCCCGTCCGGCCCCAGCTTAGCCTCTCTTCCTTCCCCCGTAAGGGGCGCGGCGATTTGCCATCCTGGCCGCCGTGCTGACGGGATCCAGCGCTCCGTCCGGCCCCAGCTTAGCCTCTCTTCCTTCCTTCAGATAGCCCGATTTCTCCCCTACCTTGTCGCTTTTCATACAACCTCTCCCACAACTTTCTCTGGTCAGCCTCTAATTTCAAAGGGTAGAATGCTGACCTTCTTCTCAAGCCAACCACCCCGGATCGGGGCTGAGGGGGGAGGGGACATTGTCCCCTAACCCCTGAGCTCCGGTTCGGGATGGGGGTTTTTTAACAACCTGCTTCATCCCCACCCATACCTTCCTCACATCCCTTTTCCTCTCCTCTTCACAACCTATATTTTTTACGCCGTGTCCAAGGTGGAGCCGCCATGCCGATGGACTGCCAGGCCACCAGGCGGGAGGGGTGGTCCCGAATGGCGGCGCCTGGCTCTGCCGGGCTTGTAAGCACCTCTCGCGGTGCGGGCTACTGCGAGGGGTGATGAGCTATTGCGTCCCGTGGCAAAAATAGGGTCACCATGCCCATAGATGAACAAAAAAAAAAAAAACCCAAACCCCTTTAACTCCCCCTTGCTCATCGACGGAGCCGCCCTTGGGCAGCTCCACCGAAAAAATGGAGGTCCCCCCCCCCTGTGCTTGCACAGGGGACCCTCCATATTTCTCTAACCGGAGAGGAGGCTTACTCCTCTCCTTCGCATACGGGTGCAGGGGACTCCCCCTCACCCCCTTCTCTGGAGGTGCTTTCGGGCACCTCCCTTTTCCCAGCGGCAGTCCCATCTTTTCTTTTCAAGGGGACTGCCAAGAAAGCCAGCAGGCAGCCCTTAGCCAGCCGCTTCCCATCAAAGCGGCTCGGTAGGGCAAACCCCCTTAGGGGGGAGAGGGAAGCCAGGCCCCTTCGGTCGCTTCCCTCAAAAGACCTGCTGGAAGAATTTTAAACCTTGCCGGGGTCAAGGCCTGTGCCTCCCCATACAAGACTGGCGACACTGCCAAGGGGACCTGCGATGTCCTGGGAGGGGATGGCCAATTGGAGGCCCCTCCTGTGATAGACATGGTCCTTGAGGAGACCCAGCCCCAGACGGTAGGGCCTTCCATGGGGGGGAATTCGGGCTCGGCGCCAAGCACCGAACCCGAATCCGCCCCTATGCAAGGTCCTCCTCAAATGGCTGAGGGCTCCGAGGCAGTAGAAGGAGGGGAGGGATCTCCTCCGACAGGTGCCCCTACGACAACCAGGACCTTCTCCATTTCGGAGAGGGACCTGGCTGAGGCTGGTCCATCTGGCCTGGGGACTTCTGCCGGCGGAGGTGAAAAGCGGGTTCATTCCCCGCCCTCCTCTCCGAAAAAGAAAAAGACTAAAAAGACCAAAAAGACTTGGGGCTCCTCTCCATCCGCGGGGGCTGCGGGGACGGATGGGTCTGCTGCCACTCTGGCAAGCGACCAAGCCAAGATCGGCACATCCGCCCCCTCTGCCCCCCCGGTTGCGGAGCCCCTGACAAAGAAGACTACTACTAAGAGTGCACAGGGCGGAGCCTCGATGACATCGGGGCCCCTGATTCAGAGGTTCCCTGGCGTTTTCGAGCCCGCTGGCTTTAAACGCTTCCTCGTTATTCGCTCCACTGATGGCACCATGTTGTCCAAGGGCAACCTGATCCATCAGAGGAGAGGATTAGCTAGTGCAATTGGTAGAGAGCCGAAGGTAACCCGTTTCTCGGACGGGAGCCTTCTGGCGAACGCGGCGAATCCCGCCGAGGCGGCCAGGATTAGTGCTCTTCGGACACTTCATGGCACCCCGGTGAGTGTGACGCCGCACTCTACCATGAACTTTGTTAAAGGAGTAGTTTATGCGAGGGAACTCGTTGACTACTCCATTGAAGACATCACCTTAGAGCTGGCCGACCATGGGGCGGTCAAGGTCGAACGTGTGATGAGAAAACAGGGAGGGGCCTCGAGACCCACCCCTACACTCTTCGTCACGTTCGACTGTGACAAGCTCCCTGAGTCGGTGCGTGCCGGTTGGTACCGCTACCGCGTGAAGGCATTCGTGCCACTGCCGCGGCGGTGCTATTACTGTCACCGCTTCGGCCATGCGAATCGCTCATGTAGACGTGGAAAGTCGGGGTCACCCGAAGTCTGTGTAAATTGCTCCAAGGTCGCACACGATAAGTCCAAATCGTGTGTGGCCAAGTGTGTCAATTGCGGAGAGTTGCACCCTGCTTCTTCGAAGCAATGTGGTGCATATCTCCTTGAGAAAGAAATCCTGGCCGTTCAGGCCCAGGATCGACTCTCATTCCGCGAGGCAAAGGACTTGGTCCTGGCGCGCCCGGCTCTGCCTGGGACGTCATATGCCTCAATAGTTAGGAAGGCACCCTCTGCTCCCGGCCCATCCAGGCCAACGAGCACGGTTGTTTCCGCGCCCATTCGGAGCCCTTCTGCGGGCTCTACCCAACCCGGGCGCTCCCCTGGTAAAGCTGGCGGCAAAAAGGGCTCATACCCTGCCCCGGCTAAAACCAGGGCTCCCCCCTCTTCCCCCAGCGTGACCGTTTCCCGTAAGGCGAAACGGCCACGCGCCTCCACCGAGTCGTTAGACTCACAGGAGGCAACACCCCTGAAGATGGTCGCTAGGCCATCTTCCGGGGTTCCTAAAGCTGTCCCCCGAAAGGAGGACAGCAACAAAGGAGCTTCGGCTCCTTCGCCCACGTCCCGAGGTGGAGCGAGTGGCTCGGAGACGGTGGTTCCTCGAAAAGAGGGCCCCCCGCCTCCCAAGCCGCAACGCCCGCCTAAGGTTTCGAGGCGGAGGGAGGAAAAGACTCGCATGGCGAGCCCAACCTCCCCCAATAAGTCCTCGAAGGCGACAGCGCCTTCAGCGCTTTGTCCGGCCAACAGCGCCCGGGGTTCTGCCCCCGGGAAGCGTACGGCCATTCCCGTGAGGGTCTTCAATTCGAGGAGGGCCCCCGCGTCTCCTCCGAGCTAGGCCTGGAGGGCATATTCCTTCAATGGAATTGCCGTGGACTCCGGGCCAACTGGGAGGAGCTGCGGAGGCTCGTCTTGTCCCGTTCCCCGTTAGCTATTTTTTTGCAGGAGACCATGCTAGGTGCGTGCCCCCTCCCTGCCCTCCCGGGGTATAAGGGTCTTGCGACCCCACCACCTCGGGATGGCCGGGCTGGGGGATGCGCAGTTTACACCCGGCATGATGTCTCCGTTCTTCCTTTCTCTTTAGATACCTCCTTTCAGGCAGTGGCTGTGCAGCTGCACCTGGATAGGAGGTATACTATCATTTCTGCGTACATTCCACCGTCAGCTGACTTCGACGCGGGGGACTTCCGCCGCGTCGTTGCACGGTTGCCGAGGCCCTATCTCTTGCTTGGAGATCTGAACGGCAGGCATCCTCTCTGGGGAGATTACTCCATAAATCCCAGGGGACAAGTCCTTGCCGATCTGATCGAAGAGCTTGAGATGGGTGTCCTAAACGTGGATGAGTTTACGCATCACTGTCCGAGAACCGCTTCATTTTCTTGCCTTGTCCTATCTTTGTGCTCTTCGGATGCACAGCCTGATTTTGATTGGGGGGTGGTCGATGACCTCCATGGTAGTGATCACTTTCCCATTCAAATATCATTTTCAGGGCAACTGCCGCCTGAGAGACCACCTCGGTGGTGCTTGGCGCGGGCGCGGTGGCCTGCATTTCAGGAAATTACTGAATTCTCTATCTCAGTCGAGGAGTTTAGGTCGGTAGATGAGGCCGTTGAGTTCTTCTCCGGCAACCTCATCGCCGTGGGCCTGACTACTATTCCTAGGACGTCTGGCCGTTTTGCACGCCGACCACTCCCATGGTGGTCGGCCGAGTGTGAGACGGCCCTCAAACAGAAGCGTTATGCCTACATGCGCTATAAGCGCCGCCCGAACGATTTCACTGTCGCTGAATTTCGTCGGGCTAGGGCTAGGTTCCGGTATATTTCGAAGCACGCCCGCCGCTCTTCTTGGCGGGCATACGTGTCTTCACTTAACGGGAAGACCCCTTTAGCTGATGTGTGAAAGCGAGTCAAAAGGATTCGGGGCAAGTTCTCGCAGGACCCCCCTCCCGTTCTCCAGGAGAATGGGACCGCAATCTCGGACCCCGCGTCCGTGGCGGAATCCTTAGCGACCGCTTTTTCCGCATTCTCTAGCCGTGATGCTGCTCCGCCAGCATTCAATGCAAGTCGTGATGTCGCGGAAGGCCGCCGGCTGGACTTTACCTCCAGAGGCGGAGAACCCTTCAACGACAAGTTTACTGTGAGTGAGTTGCGCTCCGCTCTCGCTTCGTGCGCGGACACCGCCCATGGTCCGGACGATGTCCCGTACGCCATGCTTCGACACCTGGGTGAGCGAGGCATGGCCTTTCTGTTAGATTTGTTCATCAGGATCTGGGTGGAAGGTCTTCTCCCAGACTCCTGGCGAATCGCTACTGTGCTCGCCTTTCGCAAGCCGGGGAGAGATCACTCTACTCCGACCGGTTTCGGCCCAATCTCTCTAACCTCTTGCGTGTGCAAGTTGATGGAGAAATTGGTAAATGTTAGATTAGTCTAATTCCTGGACAGCGGAGGTCATCTGTCTTCTGCACAGTGCGGCTTCCGTAAGTTCCACTCCACGTCGGATGCTCTGCTCCGACTGGAAAATGCAGTCTGCGAGGCTTTCCTTCGTAGACAGCACTACGCCACGGTGTTTTTCGATCTGGAGAAGGCCTATGATACCGCATGGCGATACGGTATCATAGACACTCTCCACACAATCGTGGCGAGGGGACGCCTCCCAAAGTTTATATCTGAATTTTTGCGAGATCGTCGATTCCGCGTACGGGTGGGGGGAGCCCTTTCCGGCCCAAAGGAGCAGGAAGAGGGTGTCCCGCAGGGAAGTGTCCTCAATGTCACACTCTTTGCCCTGAGCATCAACGGCATCACCTCGGTGCTGCCGGAAGATGTTCTCGCTACGCTCTACGTGGACGACCTTTCGATCTCTTTTGGCGCGGCCCAGATGCCAACTCTGGAGCGTCGACTCCAACAGGCATTGAACCGCGTCTCTCGCTATGCCGAAGCGCACAGGTTTCGGTTTTCTTTGGCCAAGACTAAGGTGGTGCACTTCTGCCGCCATCCACGGCTTCACCCCGACCCAGATTTGTTTCTTAATGGGGTGCGCCTGGATGTGGTTGAGTCGCACCGTTTCCTTGGTCTTGTATTCGACCGACGCCTCACCTGGGAGGCTCATATTCGCAGCCTTAGGGTCTCTTGTACCCGTGCCATGGACATTCTCCGTTCCGTGACGTTGAGCGCTTGGGGCGCTGATAGGGCTACCGCCTTACTTTTTTATCGATCCTTTGTTCGCTCGAAGCTCGACTACGGATGCGAGTTTTATGCATCCGCAGCCGAGCGTTTATTGCGGAAGGTGGATTCAATCCACCACACCGGCCTTCGCCTTGCGACCGGTGCCTTCCGCACTTCCCCCATTGAGAGCCTGTTGGTCGATGCTGGGGAGATGCCACTCGCTCTGCGCCGCGTGCAGTGCATCACTCGCCTGTACGCGCAAGCCCGGCGCCTCCCTCAGTCGCCAACAGCTCTCACTGCATCCGCAGCTGATCTCGATGGTGCCTATGCCGCCGAGAGTCGCCAGTCATACCCTAAGCCCTTTGGGTTTAGGGCCAGGAAACTCCTTCGAGAGGTAGATATAGCTCTCGGGCCGGTGACGTCCCTGGTTCTGCCCAGGACGCCACCCTGGAGGGTACCACATTTGGCTATTTGTCGCCACACCTCTTCTCCCAAAGCTTGTACTGCGCCGGGAGTATTGCGTTCGACCTTTTTGGAGCACACATCGTGTCACGCTGGTACCGTGCCAGTGTATACGGATGGCTCCAAGTCCCAAGAGGGGGTCGGCTTCCACGCCGTATCCCCTCTGCCCCGTAAGGGGCGCGGCGATTTGCCATCCTGGCCGCCGTGCTGACGGGATCCAGCGCTCCGTCCGGCCCCAGCTTAGCCTCTCTTCTTTCCTTCAGATAGCCCGATTTCTCCCCTACCTCGTCGCTTTTCATACAACCTCTCCCACAACTTTCTCTGGTCAGCCTCTAATTTCACAGGGTAGATGCTGACCTTCTTCTCAAGCCAACCACCCCTGATCGGGGCTGGGGGGGGAGGGGACATTGTTCCCTAATCCCTCAGCTCCGGTTCGGGATGGGGTTTTTTAACAACCTGCTTCATCCCCACCCATACCTTCCTCACATCCCCTTTCCTCTCCTCTTCACATTCTATCAATTTTACGCCGTGTCCAAGGTGGAGCCGCCATGCCGATGGACTGCCAGGCCACCAGGCGGGAGGGGTGGTCCCGAATGGCGGCGCCTGGCTCTGCCGGGGTAGTAAGCACCTCTCGCAGTGCGGGCAACTGCGAGAGGTGATGAGCTATTGCGTCCTGTATTAAAAAGAGGGTCACCATCCCCATGTATGACACAAAAAACAAAAAACCCCAACCCCCAACTTCCCTAAGAAAATCAACGGAGCCGCCCTCGTGCAGCTCCACCGAGAAAATGGAGGTTTCCCCCCTTGTGCTTGCGCAAGGGACCCTCCATAATTCTTTAACCGGAGAGGAGGCTTACTCCTCTCCTACGCTTACGGGTGTAGGGGACTCCCCCTCACCCCCTTCTCTGGAGGTGCTTTCGGGCACTTCCCTATCTCCAGCGGCAGTCCCCTCTTTTGCTTTCTAAGGGGACTGCCAAGAAAGCCACCAGGCAGCCCATTTCTGACCGCCCCTCGTGCAAGCGGCTCGGTAGGGCAAACCCCCTTAGGGGGGAGAGGGAAGCCAGGCCCCTTCGGTCGCTTCCCTCAAAAGACCTGCTGGCAAGAATTTTAGACCTTGCTGGGGTCAAGGCCTGTGTCTCCCCACACAAGACTGGCGACACTGCTAAGGGGACCTGCGATGTCCTGGGAGGGGATGGCCAACTGGAGGCCCCTCCTGTGATAGACATGGTCCTTGAGGAGACCCAGCCTCAGATGGTAGGGCCTTCTATGGGGGGGAATCCGGGCTCAGCGCCAAGCACCGAACCCGAATCCGCCCCTATGCAAGGTCCCCCTCAAACGGCCGGGGGCTCCGAGACAGTAAAAAGAGGGGAGGGATCTCCTCCGACAGGTGCCCCTACGACGACCAGGACCTTCTCCATTTCAGAGAGGGACCTGTCTGAGGCCGACCCATCTGGCATGGGGGCTTCTGCCGGCGGAGGTGAGAAGCGGGTTCATTCCCCGCCCTCCTCTCCTAAAAAGAAAAAGACTAAAAAGACGAAGAAGACTCGGCGCTCCTCTCCATCCGCGGGGGCTGCGGGGACGGATGGGTCTGCTGGCACTTTGGTAGGCGACCAAGCCAAGATCGGCACATCCGGCCCCTCTACCCCCTCGTGTGCGCGCCCCTGACTAAGACTAACACCAAGAATGCACAGGGCGGAGCCTCGATGACATCGGGGCCCCTCATTCAGAGGTTACCTGGCGTTTTCGAGCCCGCTAGCTTCAACGCTTCCTTGTTATTCGCTCCACTGATGGCACCATGTTGTCCAAGGGCAACATGATCCATCAGAGGAGAGGATTAGCTAGTGCAATTGGTAGAGAGCCGAAGGTAACCCGTTTCTCAGACGGGAGCCTTCTGGCGAATGCGGCGAATCCCGCCGAGGCGGCCAAGATAAGTGCTCTTCGGACACTTCATGGCACCCCGGTGAGTGTGACGCCGCACTCTACCATGAACTTTGTGAAAGGAGTAGTTTATGCGAGGAAACTCGTTGACTACTCCATTGAAGACATCACCCTAGAGCTGGCTGACCATGGGGTGGTCAAGGTCGAACGTGTGATGAGAAAACAGGGAGGGGCCTCGAGACCCACCCCTACACTCTTCGTCACGTTTGACTGTGACAAACTCCCTGAGTCGGTGCGTGCCGGTTGGTACCGCTACCGCGTGAAGGCATTCGTGCCACTGCCGCGGCGGTGCTATTACTGTCACCGCTTCGGCCATACGAATCGCTCATGTAGACGTGCAAAATCGGGGTCACCCGAAGTCTGTGTAAATTGCTCCAAGGTCGCACACGATAAGTCCAAATCGTGTGTGGCCAAGTGTTGTCAATTGCGGAGAGCCGCACCCTGCTTCTTCGAAGCAATGTGGTGCATATCTCCTTGAGAAAGAAATCCTGGCCGTTCAGGCCAAGGATCGACTCTCATTCCGCGAGGCAAAGGACTTGGTTCTGGCGCGCCCGCTCTGCCTGGGACGTCATATGCCTCAATAGTTAGCAAGGCACCCTCTGCTCCTGGCCCATCCAGGCCAACGAGCACGGTTGTTTCCGCGCCCATTCGGAGCCCTTCTGCGGGCTCTACCCAACCCGGGCGCTCCCCTGGTAAAGCTGGCGGCAAAGGGTTCATACCCTGCCCCGGCTAAACCAGGGCTCCCCCCTCTTTCCCCAGCGTGACCGTTTCCCGTAAGGCGAAACGGCCACGCGCCTCCACCGAGTCGTTAGACTCACAGGAGGCAACACCCCTGAAGATGGTCGCTAGGCCATCTTCAGGGGTTCCTAAAGCTGTCCCCCGAAAGGAGGACAGCAACAAAGGAGCTTCGGCTCCTTCGCCCACGCCCCGAGGTGGAGCGAGTGGCTCGGAGACGGTGGTTCCTCGAAAAGAGGCCCCCCCGCCTCCGAAGCCGCAGCGCCCACCTAAGGGTTTCGAGGCGGAGGGAGGAAAAGACTCGCATGGCGAGCCCAACCTCCCCCAATAAGTCCTCGAAGGCGACAGCGCCTCCAGCGCTTTGTCCGGCCAACAGCGCCCGGGGTTCTGCCCCCGGGAAGCGTACGGCCATTCCCGTGAGGGTCTTCAATTCGAGGAGGGCCCCTGCGTCTCCGCCGAGCTAGGCCTGGAGGGCATATTCCTTCAATGGAATTGCCGTGGACTCCGGGCAAACTGGGAGGAGCTGCGGAGGCTCGCCTCGTCCCGTTCCCCGTTAGCTATTTTTTTGCAGGAGACCATGCTAGGCGCGTGCCTTCTGCCTGCCCTCGCGGGGTATAAGGGTCTTGCGACCCCAACACCGCGGGATGGCCGGGCTGGGGGATGCGCGGTTTACACCCGGCATGATGTCTCCGTTCTTCCTTTCACTTTAGATACCTCCTTTCAGGCAGTGGCTTTGCAGCTGCACCTGTCGCTCTTCCTCACACCGACTAGATGGCAGGAATACGGGCAGCTCTTCGGACTGCTTGGCAAAGAAGATGGGAGACGGTCGAAGGGAACTTAAAGTTGCGTGCCATTGCGCCGCGACTGTTCCCATGGACCTATCCCCCAATGCCGCGGCGGCTTCAGGTTGCTTTCTGTCGTCTCCGAATCGGACACACTCGTGTGACGCATCGCTATCTGATTGGGCGCTCGCCTGTGCCCTATTGCAACGACTGCGTCGTCCCCCAGACTGTTCGGCACATTCTTGTCGAATGTCCCAGTCTGGGTGATCTTCGCGCACGATACCTGTCCCAGTACCGGGATGTGCGGGGTCGCTACCGCCTGTCCCTTGTGCTCGGGATAGATTCGTGCACACTGACTTGTGGACTTGTTGACTTCTTGGGGCAGGCCGGCCTTCTCCCTATTATTTAAGCAAGGTTTGTTTGTTTTTTTTGTTTTGTTTTGTTGTTTTTTTTTGCATTTGTTTTTTTTGTTTTGTTTTTTGTTTTGTTTTTTTTCTTTAGTTGCACGCTCCTGCGCCGGGGAGACCTCTCCCCGACGCACCAGCTTGCTTCCTTTCTCCATTTTGGGGTGTTGTTTTTTTTTCTCTCTTTAATTTTATTTTAAAGTAGCCTAGAACTAGGCCAGTTTTAATACGGCGACTAATGCCCAAGTAGGCAGTCGCCAGATGAGCTCTTACAAAAAAAAAACAAAAAAAAACAACGCACCAGCTTGCTTCCTTTCCTCCTTTTGGGGTGTTGTTTTTTTTCTCTCTTTAATTTTATTTTAAAGTAGCCTAGAACTAGGCCAGTTTTAACACGGCGACTAATGCCCAAGTAGGCCGTCGCCAGATGAGCTCTTAAAAAAAAAAAAAAAAATTGCCGAGGCCCTATCTCTTGCTTGGAGATCTGAACGGCAGGCATCCCCTCTGGGGAGATTACTCCATAAATCCCAGGGGACAAGCCCTTGCCGATCTGATCGAAGTGCTTGAGATGGGTGTCCTAAACGTGGATGAGTTTACGCATCACTGTCCGAGAACCGCTTCATTTTCTTGCCTTGACCTATCTTTGTGCTCTTCGGATGCACAGCCTGATTTTGATTGGGGGGTGGTCGATGACCTCCATGGTAGTGATCACTTTCCCATTCAAATATCATTTTCAGGGCAACTGCCGCCTGAGAGACCACCTCGGTGGTGCTTGGCGCGGGCGCGGTGGCCTGCATTTCAGGAAATGACTGAATTCTCTATCTCAGTCGAGGAGTTTAGGTCGGTAGATGAGGCCGTTGAGTTCTTCTCCGGCAACCTCATCGCCGTGGGCCTGACTACTATTCCTAGGACGTCTGGCCGTTTTGCACGCCGACCACTCCCATGGTGGTCGGCCGAGTGTGAGACGGCCCCCAATCAGAAGCGTTATGCCTATATGCGCTATAAGCGCCGCCCGAACGATTTCACTGTCGCTGAATTTCGTCGGGCTAGGGCTAGGTTCCGGTATATTTCGAAGCACGCCCGCCGCTCTTCTTGGCGTGCATACGTGTCTTCACTTAACGGGAAGACCCATTTAGCTGAGGTGTGGAAGCGAGTCAAAAGGATTCGGGGAAGGTTCTCGCAGGACCTCCCTCCCGTTCTCCAGGAGAATGGGACCGCAATCTCGGACGCCGCGTCCGTGGCGGAAACCTTAGCGACCGCTTTCTCCGCATTCTCTAGCCGTGATGCTGCTCCGCCAGCATTCAATGCACGTCGTGATGTCGCGGAAGGCCGCCGGCTGGACTTTACCTCCAGAGGCGGAGAACCCTTCAACGACAAGTTTACTGTGAGTGAGTTGCGTTCCGCTCTCGCGGACGCCGCCCATGGTCCGGACGATGTCCCGTACGCCATGCTTCGACACATGGGTGAGCGAGGCATGGCCTTTCTATTAGATTTGTTCAACAGGATCTGGGTGGAAGGTCTTCTCCCAGACTCCTGGCGAATCGCTACTGTGCTCGCCTTTCGCAAGCCGGGGAGAGATCACTCTACTCCGACCGGTTTCCGCCCAATCTCTCTAACCTCTTGCGTGTGCAAGTTGATGGAGAAATTGGTAAATGTTAGATTAGCCTATTTCCTGGACAGCGGAGGCAACCTGTCTTCTGCACAGTGAGGCTTCCGTAAGTTTCACTCAACGTCGGATGCTCTGCTCCGACTGGAAAATGCCGTCTGCGAGGCTTTCCTTAATAGACAGCACTACGCCACGGTGTTTTTTGATCTGGAGAAGGCCTATGATACCGCATGGCGATACGGTATCATGGAGACTCTCCACACGATGGGGGCGAGGGGACGCCTCCCAATGTTTATATCTGAATTTTTGCGAGATCGTCGATTTCGCGTACGGGTGGGGGGAGCCCTCTCTGCCCCAAAGGAGCAGGAAGAGGGTGTCCCGCAAGGAAGTGTCCTCAGTGTCACACTCTTTGCCCTGAGCATCAACGGCATCACCTCGGTGCTGCCAGAAGATGTTCTCGCTACGCTCTACGTGGACGACCTTTCGATCTCTTTTAGCGCGGCCCAGATGCCAACTCTGGAGCGTCGACTCCAACAGGCATTGAACCGCGTCTCTCGCTATGCCGAAGCGCACAGGTTTCGGTTTTCTTTGGCCAAGACTAAGGTGGTGCACTTCTGCCGCCATCCACGGCTTCACCCCAACCCAGATTTGTTTCTTAATGGGGTGCGCCTGGATGTGGTTGAGTCGCACCGTTTCCTTGGTCTTGTATTCGACCGACGCCTCACCTGGGAGGCTCATATTCGCAGCCTTAAGGTCTCTTGTACCCGCGCCATGGACATTCTCCGTTCCGTGACGTTCAGCGCTTGGGGCGCTGATAGGGCTACCGCCTTACTTTTTTATCGACCCTTTGTTCGCTCGAAGCTCGACTACGGATGCGAGTTTTATGCATCCGCAGCCGAGCGTTTATTGCGGAAGGTGGATTCGATCCACCACACCGGCCTTCGCCTTGCGACCGGTGCCTTCCGCACTTCCCCCATTGATAGCCTGTTGGTCAATGCTGGGGAGATGCCACTCGCTCTGCGCCGCGTGCAGTGCATCACTCGCCTGTACGCGCGAGCCCGGCGTCTCCCTCAGTCGCCAACAGCTCTCACTGCATCCGCAGCTGATCTCGATGGTGCCTATGCCGCCGAGAGACGCCAGTCATACCCTAAGCCCAAAGGGGCTTAGGGCCAGGAAACTCCTTTGAGAGGTAGATATAGCTCTCGGGCCGGTGGCGCTCCTGGTTCCGCCCAGGACGCCACCTTGGAGGTTACCACATTTGGCTATTTGTCGCCACGCCTCTGCTCCCAAAGCTTGTACTGCGCCGGGAATATTGCGTTCGACCTTTTTGGAGCACACATCGTGTCACGCTGGTACCGTGCCAGTGTATACGGATGGCTCTAAGTCCCAAGAGGGGGTCGGCTTCCACGCCGTATCCCCTCTGTTTTAAGTCAGCGGGGCTCTACCAGGCGCTGCGCCTGTTTTCACGGCCGAGCTGGTGGCAATACACCACTCGGTACGGGAGATTACGCGACGTGCTCGGTTCGGAAAACGGATTGTGATCTATAGCGACTCACAAAGCGCCCTGAGTGCTCTCGGGGCATTGGAATCTCCGCATCCCCTGGTTCGCGATATCCGTGACGCCACGGTTTTGGCGAGCCGGGCAGATGTCGAGATTATCCTCTGCTGGGTTCCTGGACATGTAGGAATTGCGGGGAATTAGCGCGCCGATGAGGGCGCCAAAGAGTCCGCGAGGACTCTGCGACCGGACCGGACCAGCGTTTGGCTCTTCCTCACACCGACTACATGGCAGGAATACGGGCAGCTCTTCGGACTGCTTGGCAAAGAAGATGGGAGACGGTCGAAGGGAACTTAAAGTTGCGTGCCATTGCGCCGCGACTGTTCCCATGGACCTATCCCCCAATGCCGCGGTGGCTTCAGGTTCCTTTCTGTCGTCCCTGAATCGGACACACTCGTGTGACGCATCGCTATCTGATGGAGCGCTCGCCTGCGCCCTATTGCAACGACTGCGTCGTCCCCCAGACTGTTCGGCACATTCTTGTCGAATGTCCCAGTCTGGGTGATCTTCGCGCACGATACCTGTCCCAGTACCGGGATGGGCGGGGTCGCTACCGCCTGTCCCTTGTGCTCGGGACAGATTCGTGCACTTTGACTTGTTGACTTCTTGGTTGAGGCCGGCCTTCTCCCTATTATTTAAGCAAGGTTTGTTTGTTTTTTTTGTTTTGTTTTGTTGTTTTTTTCAGTTTTTTTTGGTTTTGTATTTGTTTGTTTTTTTCCTTTAGTTGCACGCTCCTGCACCGGGGGGACCTCTCCCCGACGCACCAGCTTGCTTCCTTTCCCCCTTTTGGGGTGTTTTTTTTTTCTCTCTTTAATTTTATTTTAAAGTAGCCTAGAACTAGGCCAGTTTTAATACGGTGACTAATGCCCAAGTAGGCTTCGCCAGATAAGCTCTTAAAAAAAAAAAAACCTCTTGCAGTGCGGGCTACTGCAAGATGTGGTGAGCGATTGCGTCCCGTAAAACAAAGAGGGTCATCATGCCCAATGATGAAAAAAAAAACATCTCCCCTTAATTCCCCCTAAAACAACGGAGCCGCCCTCGTGCAGCTCCACAGGAAAGATGGAGGTCCCCCCCCCCTGTGCTTGCGCAGGGGACCCTCCATACCTCTTTAACCGGAGAGGAGGCTTACTCCTCTCCTACGCCTACGGGTGTAGGGGACTCCCCCTCACTCCCTTCTCTGGAGGTCCTTTCGGGCACTTCCCTATCTCCAGCGGCAGTCCCCTCTTTTGCTTTCTAAGGGGACTGCCAAGAAAGCCAGCAGGCAGCCCATTGCCGACCGCCCCTCGTGCAAGCGGCTCGGTAGGGCAAACCCCCTTAGGGGGGAGAGGGAAGCCAGGCCCCTTCGGTCGCTTCCCTCAAAAGACCTGCTGGCAAAAATATTAAACCTTGCCGGGGTCAAGGCCTGTGCCTCCCTACTAAAGACTTATGACGCTGCCAAGGGGACCTGCGATGTCCTGGGAGGGGATGGCCAACTGGAGGCCCCTCCTGTGATAGACATGGTCCTTGAGAAAAACCAGCCTCAGAATGTAGGGCCTTCCATGGATGGGAATCCGGGCTCGGCGCCAAGCACCGAACCCGAATCCGCCCCTATGCAAGGTCCTCATCAAACGGCTGTGGATTCTCAGGCAGTACAAGGAGGGGAGGGATCTCCTCCGGATGATGCCCTTGCGACCACCAGGACCTTCTCCATTTCGGAGAAGGACCTGGCTGAGGCCGGTTCATCCGGCCTGGGGGCTTCTACTGGCGGGGGTGAGAAGCGGGTTCATTCCCCGCCCTCCTCTCCAAGAAAGAAAAGGACGAAAAAGACCAAAAGACGAAGAAGACTCGGGGCTCCTCTCAATCCGCGGGGGCTACGGGGACGGATGGGTCTGCTGCCACTTTGGCAAGCGACCAAGCCAAGATCGGCACATCCGGGCCCTCTACTTCCCCGGGTACGGAGCTCCAGACGATGACAAAGACCAAAAGTGCACAGGGCGGAGCCTCGATGACATCGGGGCCCTTCATTCAGAGGTTACCTGGCGTTTTCGAGCCCGCTAGCTTCAAACGCTTCCTCGTTATTCGCTCCACTGATGGCACCATGTTGTCCAAGCGCAACACGATCCATCAGAGGAGAGGATTAGCTAGTGCAATTGGTAGAGAGCCGAAGGTAACCCGTTTCTCGGACGGAAGCCTTCTGGCGAATGCGGCGAATCCCGCCGAGGCGGCCAAGATAAGTGCTCTTCGGACACTTCATGGCACCCTGGTGAGTGTGACGCCGCACTCTACCATGAACTTTGTGAAAGGAGTAGTTTATGCGAGGGAACTCGTTGACTACTCCATTGAGGACATCACCCTAGAGCTGGCCGACCATGGGGCGGTCCACGTCAAACGTGTGATGAGAAAACAGGGAGGGGCCTCGAGACCCACCCCTACACTCTTCGTCACGTTCGACTGTGACAAGCTCCCTGAGTCGGTGCGTGCCGGTTGGTACCGTTACCGCGTGAAGGCATTCGTGCCACTGCCGCGGCGGTGCTATTACTGTCACCGCTTCGGCCATACGAATCGCTCATGTAGACGTGCAAAGTTGGGGTCACCCGAAGTATGTGTAAATTGCTCCAAGGTCGCACACGATAAGTCCAAATAGTGTGTGGCCAAGTGTGTCAATTGCGGAGAGCCGCACCCTGCTTCTTCGAAGCAATGTGGTGCATATCTCCTTGACAAAGAAATCCTGGCCGTTCAGGCCCAGGATCGACTCTCATTCCGCGAGGCAAAGGACTTGGTCCTGGCGCGCCCGGCCCTGCCTGGGACGTCATATGCCTCAATAGTTAGAAAGGCACCCTCTGCTCCTGACCCATCCAGGCCAACAAGCACGGTTGTTTCCGCGCCCATTCGGAGCCCTTCTGCGGGCTCTACCCAACCTGGGCGCTCCCCTGGTAAAGCTGGCGGCAAAAAGGGTTCATACCCTGCCCCGGCTAAAACCAGGGCTCCCCCCTCTTCCCCCAGCGTGACCGTTTCCCGTAAAGCGAAACGGCCACGCGCCTCCACCGAGTCGTTAGACTCACAGGAGGCAACACCCCTGAAGATGGTCGCTAGGCCATCTTCCGGGGTTCCTAAAGCTGTCCCCCGAAAGGAGGACAGCAACAAAGGAGCTTCGGCCCCTTCGCCCACGCCCCGAGGTGGAGCGAGTGGCTCGGAGACGGTCGGTTCCTCGAAAAGAGGGCCCCCCGCCTCCGAAGCCGCAACGCCCGCCTAAGGTTTCGAGGCGGAGGGAGGAAAAGACTCGCATGGCGAGCCCAACCTCCCCCAATAAGTCCTCGAAGGCGACAGCGCCTTCAGCGCTTTGTCCGGCCAACAGCGCCTGGGGTTCTGCCCCCGGGAAGCGTACGGCCATTCCCGTGAGGGACTTTAGTTCGAGGAGGGCCCCCGCGTCTCCTCCGAGCTAGGCCTGGAGGGCATATTTCTTCAATGGAATTGCCGTGGACTCCGGGCCAACTGGGAGGAGCTGCGGAGGCTCGTCTCGTCCCGTTCCCCGTAAGCTATTTTTTTTTGGCAGGAGACCATGCTAGGCGCGTGCCCGCTGCCTGCCCTCCCGGGGTATAAGGGTCTTGCGACCCCACCCCTGCAGGATGGCCGGGCTGGGGGATGCGCGGTTTACACCCGGCAAGATGTCTCCGTTCTTCCTTTCTCTTTAGATACCTCCTTTTTGGCAGTGGCTGTGCAGCTGCACCTGGATAGGAGGTATACTATCATTTCTGCGTACATTCCACCGTCAGCTGACTTCGACGCGGGGGACTTCCGCCGCGTCGTGGCACGGTTGCCGAGGCCCTATCTCTTGCTTGTAGATCTGAACGGCAGGCATCCTCTCTGGGGAGATTACTCCATAAATCCCAGGGGACAAGTCCTTGCCGATCTGATCGAAGAGCTTGAGATGGGCGTCCTAAACGTGGATGAGTTTACGCATCACTGTCCGAGAACCGCTTCATTTTCTTGCCTTGACCTATCATTGTGCTCTTCGGATGCACAGCCTGATTTTGATTGGGGGGTGGTCAATGACCTCAATGGTAGTGATCACTTTCCCATTCAAATATCATTTTCAGGGCAACTGCCGCCTGAGAGACCACCTCGGTGGTGCTTGGCGCGGGCGCGGTGGCCTGCATTTCAGGAAATGACAAAATTCTCTATCTCAGTCGAGGAGTTCAGGTCGGTAGATGAGGCCGTTGAGTTCTTCTCCGGCAACCTCATCGCCGTGGGCCTGACTACTATTCCTAGGACGTCTGGCCGTTTTGCACGCCGACCACTCCCATTGCACTAGCTAATCCTCTCCTCTGATGGATCATGTTGCCTTTGGACAACATGGTGCCATCAGTGGAGCGAACAACGAGGAAGCGTTTAAAGCCAGCGGGCTCGAAAACGCCAGGTAACCTCTGAATGAGGGGCCCCGATGTCATCGAGGCTCCGCCCTGTGCACTCTTGGTGTTAGTCTTGGTCAGGGGCTCCGCACACGAGGGGGTAGAGGGGCCGGATGTGCTGATCTTGGCTTGGTCGCCTACCAAAGTAGCAGCAGACCTATCCGTCCCTGCAGCCCCCGCGGATGGAGAGAAGCCCTGAGTCTTTTTCGTCTTTTTAGTCCTTTTAGCTTTTTCTTTTTTGGAGAGGAGGGCGGGGAATGAACTAGCTTCTCATCCCCGCCGGCAGAAGCCCCCAGGCCAGTTGGACCGGCCTCAGCCAGGTCCCTCTACGAAATGGAGAATGTCCTGGTTGTCGTAAGGGCACCTGTCGGAGGAGATCCCTTCCCTCCTTTTACTGCCTCGGAGCCCTCAGCCATTTGAGGAGGACCTTGCATAGGGGCGGATTCGAGTTCGGTGCTTGGCGCCGAGCCCGAATTTTCCCCCATGGAAGGCCCTACCGTCTGAGGCTGGGTCTCCTCAAGGACCATGTCTATCACAGGAGGGGCCTCCAGTTGGCCATCCCCTCCCAGGACATCGCAGGTCCCCTTGGCAGTGTCGCCAGTCTTGTGTGGGGAGGCACAGGCCTTGACCCCAGCAAGGTTCAAAATTCTTGCCAGCAGGTCTTTTGAGGGAAGCGACCGAAGGGGCCTGGCTTCCCTCTCCCCCCTAAGGGGGTTTACCCTACCGAGCCGCTTCGATGGGGAGCGGCTGGCTAAAGGCTGCCTTCTGGCTTTCTTGGCAGTCCCCTTGGAAAGAAAAGAGGGGACTGCCGCTGGGAAAAGGGAGGTGCCCGAAAGCACCTCCAGAGAAGGGGGTGAGGGGGAGTCCCCTGCACCCGTAGGCGAAGGAGAGGAGTAAGCCTCCTCTCCGGTTAGAGAAATATGGAGGGTCCCCTGTGCAAGCACAGGGGAGGGACCTCCCTTTTTGTGCTGGACCTGCCCGAGGGCGGCTCCGTTGTTCTTGGGGAAGTTGGGGGTTGGGTTTTTTTTGTTTGATCTTCATCATTGGGCATGGTGACCCTTTTTTTAACACAGGATGCAATAGCGCACACCTCTCGCAGTAGCCCGCACTGCCATAGGTTCTTACAAGCCGTGCAGAGCCAGGCGCCGCCATTTGGGACCACCCCTCCCGCCTGGTGGCCTGGCAGTCCATCGGCATGGCGGCTCCACCTTGAACACGGCGTAAAATATATAGATTGTGAAGAGGAGAGGAAAAAGGATGTGAGGAAGGTATGGGTGGGGATGAAGCAGGTTGTTAAAAACCAGCCACCCCAGACCGGAGCTCAGGGGTTTGGGAACATTGTCCCCCACCCCCTCAGCCCCGATGCGGGACGGTTGGCTGAAAGGAAGGTCAACATCTATCCTGTGAAATTAGAGGCTGACCAGAGAAAGTTGTGGGAGAGGTTGTGTGAAAGGAGAGGAAACAAGTGTTTTGAAGGAAGGAAGAGAGGCTAAGCTGGGGCCGGACGGAGCGCTGGATCCCGTCAGCACGGCGGCCAGGATGGCAAATCGCCGCGCCCCTTACGGGGCCCCTCTGTTTGAAGTCAGCGGGGCTCTACCAGGCGCTGCGTCTGTTTTCACGGCCGAGCTGGTGGCAATACACCACTCGGTACGGGAGATTACGTGACGTGCCCGGTTCGGAGACCGGATTGTGATCTATAGCGACTCACAAAGCGCCCTGAGTGCTCTCGGGGCATTGGAATCTCCGCAT
Organism: Ceratothoa steindachneri; assembly: GCA_963969495.1. Classification (NCBI taxonomy): domain Eukaryota; kingdom Metazoa; phylum Arthropoda; class Malacostraca; order Isopoda; family Cymothoidae; genus Ceratothoa; species Ceratothoa steindachneri. Next base: position 78,955,783 of record OZ018323.1, read on the forward strand.
CTCCTGGTTCGCGATATCCGTGACGCCACGGTTTTGGCGAGGTGGGCAGATGTCGAGATTATCTTCTGCTGGGTTCCTGGACATGTAGGAATTGCGGGGAATGAGGGCGACAAAGAGTCCGCGAGGACTCTGCGACCGGACCAGCGTTTCGCTCTTCCTCACACCGACTACATGGCAGGAATACGGGCAGCTCTTCGGACTGCTTGGCAAAGAAGATGGGAGACGGTCGAAGGGAACTTAAAGTTGCGTGCCATTGCGCCGCGACTGTTCCCATGAATCTATCCCCCAATGCCGGGGCGGATTCAGGTTGCTTCTGTCGTCTTTGAATCGGACACACTCGTGTGACGCATCGCTACTTGATGGAGCACTCACATGCGCCCTATTGCAACGACTGCGTCGTCCCCCAGACTGTTCGGCATATTCTTGTCGAATGTCCCAGTCTGGGTGATCTTCGCGCACGATACCTGTCTCGGTACCGGGATGGGCGGGGTCACTACCGCCTGTCCCTTGTACTCGGGACGAGTGCGTGCACCATGACTGGTGGACTTATTGACTTTTTGGGGGAGGCCGGCCTTCTCCCTTTCATTTAACCCGGTTTAATTGTTGTTGTTTTGTTATTGCTTTGTTATTGTTATTTCTTTTTATTGTTTCCTGTTCAATTTTTTAAAGTAGCCTAGAACTAGGCTGTTTGTTTACGGCAACTTATGCCTTAGTCGGCAGTCGCCAGATAGCCCCTTAATTAAAAAAAAACAACAAAAACTCGCTGCTGCCGGAAGATGTTTTCGCTACGCTCTACGTGGACGACCTTTCGATCTCTTTTGGCGCGGCCCAGATTCCAACTGTGGAGCGTCGACTCCAACAGGCATTGAACCGCGTCTCTCGCTATGCTGAAGCGCACAGGTTTCGGTTTTCTTTGGCCAAGACTAAGGTGGTGCACTTCTGCCGCCATCCACAGCTTCACCCCAACCCAGATTTGTTTCTTAATGGGGTGCGCCTAGATGTGGTTGAGTCGCACCGTTTCCTTGGTCTTGTATTCGACCGACGCCTCACCTGAGAAGCTCATATTCGCAGCCTTAGGGTCTCTTGTACCCGCGCCATAGGCATTCTTCGTTCCGTGACGTTCAGCGCTTGGGGCGCTGATAGGGCTACTGTCCTACTTTTTTATCGATCCTTTGTTCGTTCGAAGCTCGACTACGGATGCGAGTTTTATGCATCCGCAGCCGAGCGTTTATTGCGGAAGGTGGATTCGATCCTCCACACCGGCCTTCGCCTTGCGACCGGTGCCTTCCGCACTTTCCCCATTGAGAGCCTGTTGGTCGATGCTGGGGAGATGCCACTCGCTCTGCGCCGCGTGCAGTGCATCACTCGCCTGTACGCGTGAGCCCGGCGCCTCCCTCAGTCGCCAACAGCTCTCACTGCATCCGCAGCTGATCTCGATGGTGTCTATGCCACCGAGAGACGCCAGTCATACCCTAAGCCCTTTGGGTTTAGGGCCAGGAAACTCCTTCGAGAGCTAGATATAGCTCTCGGGCCGGTGGCGCCCCTGGTTCTGCCCAGGACGCCACCCTGGAGGGTACCACATTTGGCTATTTGTCGCCACGCCTCTGCCTCCAAAGCTTGTACTGCGCCGGGAGTATTGCGTTCGACCTTTTTGGAGCACACATCGTGTCACGCTGGTACCGTGCCAGTGTATACGGATGGCTCCAAATCCCAAGAGGGGGTCGGCTTCCACGCAGTATCCCCTCTGTTTGAAGTCAGCGGGGCTCTACCAGGCGCTGCGTCTGTCTTCCCGGCCGAGCTGGTGGCAATACACCACTCGGTACGGGAGATTACGTGACGTGCCCGGTTCGGAGACCGGATTGTGATCTATAGCGACTCACAAAGCGACCTGAGTGCTCTCGGGGCATTGGAATCTCCGCATCTCCTGGTTCGCGATATCCGTGACGCCACGGTTTTGGCGAGGCGGGCAGATGTCGAGATTATCTTCTGCTGGGTTCCTGGACATGTAGGAATTGCGGGGAATGAGGGCGACAAAGAGTCCGCGAGGACTCTGCGACCGGACCAGCGTTTCGCTCTTCCTCACACCGACTACATGGCAGGAATACGGGCAGCTCTTCGGACTGCTTGGCAAAGAAGATGGGAGACGGTCGAAGGGAACTTAAAGTTGCGTGCCATTGCGCCGCGACTGTTCCCATGAATCTATCCCCCAATGCCGGGGCGGATTCAGGTTGCTTCTGTCGTCTTTGAATCGGACACACTCGTGTGACGCATCGCTACTTGATGGAGCACTCACATGCGCCCTATTGCAACGACTGCGTCGTCCCCCAGACTGTTCGGCATATTCTTGTCGAATGTCCCAGTCTGGGTGATCTTCGCGCACGATACCTGTCTCGGTACCGGGATGGGCGGGGTCACTACCGCCTGTCCCTTGTACTCGGGACGAGTGCGTGCACCATGACTGGTAGACTTATTGACTTTTTGGGGGAGGCCGGCCTTCTCCCTTTCATTTAACCCGGTTTAATTGTTGTTGTTTTGTTATTGCTTTGTTATTGTTATTTCTTTTTATTGTTTCCTGTTCAATTTTTTAAAGTAGCCTAGAACTAGGCTGTTTGTTTACGGCAACTTATGCCTTAGTCGGCAGTCGCCAGATAGCCCCTTAATTAAAAAAAAACAACAAAAACTCGCTGCTGCCGGAAGATGTTTTCGCTACGCTCTACGTGGACGACCTTTCGATCTCTTTTGGCGCGGCCCAGATTCCAACTGTGGAGCGTCGACTCCAACAGGCATTGAACCGCGTCTCTCGCTATGCTGAAGCGCACAGGTTTCGGTTTTCTTTGGCCAAGACTAAGGTGGTGCACTTCTGCCGCCATCCACAGCTTCACCCCAACCCAGATTTGTTTCTTAATGGGGTGCGCCTAGATGTGGTTGAGTCGCACCGTTTCCTTGGTCTTGTATTCGACCGACGCCTCACCTGAGAAGCTCATATTCGCAGCCTTAGGGTCTCTTGTACCCGCGCCATAGGCATTCTTCGTTCCGTGACGTTCAGCGCTTGGGGCGCTGATAGGGCTACTGTCCTACTTTTTTATCGATCCTTTGTTCGTTCGAAGCTCGACTACGGATGCGAGTTTTATGCATCCGCAGCCGAGCGTTTATTGCGGAAGGTGGATTCGATCCTCCACACCGGCCTTCGCCTTGCGACCGGTGCCTTCCGCACTTTCCCCATTGAGAGCCTGTTGGTCGATGCTGGGGAGATGCCACTCGCTCTGCGCCGCGTGCAGTGCATCACTCGCCTGTACGCGTGAGCCCGGCGCCTCCCTCAGTCGCCAACAGCTCTCACTGCATCCGCAGCTGATCTCGATGGTGTCTATGCCACCGAGAGACGCCAGTCATACCCTAAGCCCTTTGGGTTTAGGGCCAGGAAACTCCTTCGAGAGCTAGATATAGCTCTCGGGCCGGTGGCGCCCCTGGTTCTGCCCAGGACGCCACCCTGGAGGGTACCACATTTGGCTATTTGTCGCCACGCCTCTGCCTCCAAAGCTTGTACTGCGCCGGGAGTATTGCGTTCGACCTTTTTGGAGCACACATCGTGTCACGCTGGTACCGTGCCAGTGTATACGGATGGCTCCAAATCCCAAGAGGGGGTCGGCTTCCACGCAGTATCCCCTCTGTTTGAAGTCAGCGGGGCTCTACCAGGCGCTGCGTCTGTCTTCCCGGCCGAGCTGGTGGCAATACACCACTCGGTACGGGAGATTACGCGACGTGCCCGGTTTGGAAACCGGATCGTGATCTATAGCGACTCACAAAGCGCCCTGGGTGCTCTCGGGGCATTGAAATCTCCGCATTTCCTGGTTCGCGAAATCCGTGACGCCACGGTTTTGGCGAGCCGGGCAGATGTCGAGATTATCTTCTGCTGTGTTCCTGGACATGTAGGAATTGCGGGGAATCAGCGCGCCGATGAGGGCGCCAAAGAGTCCGCGAGGACTCTGCAACCGGACCATCGTTTCGCTCTTCCTCACACTGACTACATGGCAGGAAACCGGGCAGCTCTTCGGACTGCTTGGCAAAGAAGATGGGAGACGGGCGAAGGCAACTTAAAGTTGCGTGCCATTGCGCCGCGACTGTTCCCATGGCCCTTTTGCACAATGCCGCGGCAAGTTCAGGTTGCTTTCTGTTGTCTCCGAATCGGACACACTCGTGTGACGCATCGCTATTTGATGGAGCGCTCGCCTGCGCCCTATTGCAACGACTACGTCGTCCCCCAGACTGTTTGGCACATTCTTGTCGAATGTCCCAGTCTGTGTGATCTTCGCGCACGACACCTGTCCCGGTACCGGGATAGACGTGGTCGCTACCGCCTGTCCCTTGTACTCGGGACGAGTGTGTGTACTTTGACTGGTGGACTTAATGACTTTTTGGGGGAGGCCAGCCTTCTCCCTTTCATTTAACCCTGTTTAATTGTTGTTGTTTTTGTTATTGTTTTGGTTATTGCTTAGTTATTGTTATTTCTTTTTATTGTTTCCTGTTCAAATTTTAAAGTAGCCTAGAACTAGTCTGTTTGTTTAAGGCAACATATGCCTTAGTCGGCAGTCGCCAGATAGCCCCTTAATTAAAAAATTTTTTTTATATATATATATATTTATCGCCACGCCTCTGCCTCCAAAGCTTGTACTGCGCCGGGAGTATTGCGTTTGACCTTTTTGGAGCACACATCGTGTCACGCTGGAACCGTGCCAGTGTATACGGATGGCTCCAAGTCCCAAGAGGGGGTCGGCTTCCACGCCGTATTCCCTCTGTTTGAAGTCAGTGGGGCTCTACCAGGCGCTGCGTCTGTCTTAACGGCCGAGCTGGTGACAATACACCACTCGGTACGGGAGATTACGCGACGTGCCGGGTTCGGAGACTGGATTGTGATCTATAGCGACTCACAAATCGCCCTGAGTGCTCTCGGGGCATTGGAATCTCCGCATCCCATGGTTCGCGAAATCCGTGACGCCACGGTTTTGGCGAGCCGGGCAGATGTCGAGATTATCTTCTACTGGGTTCCTGGACATGTAGGAATTGCGGGGAATCAGCGCACCGATGAGGGCGCCAAAGAGTCCGCGAGGACTCTGCGACCGGACCAGCGTTTCGCTCTTCCTCACACTGACTACATATAGAAATACGGGCAGCTCTTCGGACTGCTCGGCAAAGAAGATGGGAGACGGTCGAAGGGAACTTTAAGTTGCGTGCCATTGCGCCACGACTGTTCATATGGACCTATCCCCCAATGCCGCGGCGGCTTCAGGTTGCTTTCATTCGTCTCCAAATCGGTCACACTCGTGTGACGCATCGCTATTTGATGGAGTGCTCGCCTGCGCCCTATTGCCACGACTGCGTCGTCCCCCAGACTGTTCGGCACATTCAGGTCGAATGTCCCAGTCTGGGTGATCTTCGCGCACGAAACCTGTCCCGGTACCGGGATGGGCGGGGTCGCTACCGCCTGTCCCTTGTACTCGGGACGAGTGCGAGTACTTTGACTGGTGGACTTATTGACTTTTTGGGGGAGGCCGGCCTTCTCCCTTTCATTTAACCCGGTTTAATTGTTGTTGTTTTTGTTATTGTTTTTGTTATTGCTTTGTTATTGTTATTTCTTTTTATTGTTTCCTGTTCAATTTTTTAAAGTAGCCTAGAACTAGGCTGTTTGTTTATGGCAACTTATGCCTTAGTCGACAGTCGCCAGATAGCCCCTTAATTAAAAAAAAATAATAATTTCCCCTAAAACAACGGAGCCGCCCTCGTGCAGCTCCACAGAAAAGATGGAGGTCCCCCCCTCCCTGTGCTTGCGCAGGGGACCCTCCATACTTTTTTAACCGGAGGGGAGGCTTACTCATCTCCTACGCCTACGGGTGTAGGGGACCCCCCCTCACCCCCTTCTCTGGAGGTGCTTTTGGGAACCTCCCTATCTCCAGCGGCAGTCGCTCCTTTGCTTTCTAAAGGGGACTACCAAGAAAGGCCGCCCATTGCCGACCGCCCCTCGTGCAAGCGGCTCGGTAGGGCAAACCCCCTTAGGGGGGAGAGGGAAGCCAGACCCCTTCGGTCGCTTCCCTCAAAAGACCTGCTGGCAAGGATATTAAACCTTGCCGGGGTTAAGGCTTGTGCCTCCCCACAAATGACTCTTGACGTTGCCAAGGGGACCTGCGATGTCCTGGGAGGGGATGGCCAACTGGAGGCCCCTCCTGTGATAGACAGGGTCCTTGAGGAGACCCAGCCTCAGAGGGCAGGGCATTTCATGGGGTGGAATCCAGGCTCGGCGCCAAGCACCGAACCTGAGTCCACCCCTATGCAAGGTCCCCCTCAAACGGCTGAGGGCTCCGAGGCAATACAAGGAGGGGAGGGATCTCCTCCGACAGGTGCCCCCACAACTACCAGGAACTTCTCCATTTCGGAGAGGGACCTGGCTGAGGCCGGCCCATCTGGCATGGGGGCTTCTGCGGGCAGGGGTGAGAAGCGGGTTCATTCCCTGCCCTCGTCTCCAAAAAAGAAAAGGACGAAAAAGACCAAAAAGACGAAGAAGACTCGGGGCTCCTCTCCATCCGCGGGGGCTACGGGGACGGATGGGTCTGCTGCCACTTTGGCAAGCGACCAAGCTAAGATCGGCACATCCGGCCCCTCTGCCCCCTCCCCCGGGTACGGAGCTCCTGACGATGAAAAGACCAAAAGTGCACACGGCGGAGCCTCGATGACATTGGGGCCCCTCATTCAGAGGTTACCTGGCGTTTTCGAGCCCGCTGGCTTCAAACGCTTCCTCGTTATTCGCTCCACTGATGGCACCATGTTGTCCAAGGGCAACCTGATCCATCAGAGGAGAGGATTAGCTAGTGCAATTGGTAGAGAGCCGAAGGTAACCCGTTTCTCGGACGGGAGCCTTCTGGCGAATGCGGCGAATCCCGCCGAGGCGGCCAAGATAAGTGCTCTTCGCACACTTCATGGCACCCCGGTGAGTGTGACGCCGCCCTCTACCATTAACTTTGTGAAAGGAGTAGTTTATGCGAGGGAACTCGTTGACTACTCCATTGAGGACATCACCCTAGAGCTGGCCGACCATGGGGCGGTCAAGGTTGAACGTGTGATGAGAAAACAGGGAGGGGCCTCGAGACCCACCCCTACACTCTTCGTCACGTTCGACTGTCACAAGCTCCCTGAGTAGGTGCGTGCCGGGTGGTACCGCTACGGCGTGGAGGCCTTCGTGCAACTGCCGCGGCGGTGCTATTACTGTCACCGCTTCGGCCATACGAATCGCTCAAGTAGACGTGCAAAGTCGAGTTCACCCGAAGTATGTGTAAATTGCTTCAAGGTCGCACACGATAAGTCCAAATCGTGTGTGGCCAAGTGTGTCAATTGCGGAGAGCCGCACCCTGCTTCTTCGAAGAAAGTGGTGCATATCTCCTTGACAAAGAAATCCTGGCCGTTCAGGCCCAGGATCGACTCTCATTCCGCGAGGCAAAGGACTTGGTCCTGGCGCGCCCAGCTCTGCCTGGGACGTCATATGCCTCAATAGTTAGAAAGGCACCCTCTGCTCCTGGCCCATCCAGGCCAGCGAGCACGGTTGTTTCCGCGCCCATTCGGAGCCCTTCAGCGGGCTCTACTCAACCTGGGCGCTCCCCTGGTAAAGCTGGCGGCAAAAAGGGTTCATACCCTGCCCCGGCTAAAACCAGGGCTTACCCCTCTTCCCCCAACGTGACCGTTTCCCGTAAGGCGAAACGGCGAGCGCCTCCACCGAGTCGTTAGACTCACAGGAGGCAACCCCCCTGAAGATGGTCGCTAGGCCATCTTCCGGGGTTCCTAAAGCTGTTCCCCGGAAGGAGGACAGCCACAAAGGAGCTTCGGCCCCTTCGCCCTACTCCCGAGGTAGAGCGAGTGGCTCGGAGACGGTGGTTCCTCGAAAAGACGGCCCCCCGCCTCCCAAGCCGCAACGCCCGCCTAAGGTTTCGAGGCGGAGGGAGGAAAAGACTCGCATGGCGAGCCCAACCTCCCCCAATAGGTCATCGAAGGTGACAGCGCTGTGTCCGGCCAACAGCGCCCGGGGTTCTGCCCCCGGGAAGCGTACGGCCATTCCCGTGAGGGTCTTCAATTCGAGGAAGGCCCCCGCGTCTCCTCCAAGCTAGGCCTGGAGGGCATATTCCTTCAATGGAATTGCCGTGGACTCCGGGCCAACTGGGAGGAGCTGCGGAGGCTCGTCTCGTCTCGTTCCCCGTTAGCTATTTTTTTGCAGGAGACCATGCTAGGCGCGTGCCCGCTGCCTGCCCTTCCGGGATATAAGGGTCTTGCGACCCCACCACCGCGGGATGGCCGAGATGGGGGAAGCGCGGTTTACACCCGGCATGATGTCTCCGTTCTTTCTTTCTCTTTAGATACCTCCTTTCAGGCAGTGGCTGTGCGGCTGCACTTGGATAGGAAGTATACTATCATTTCTGCGTACATTCCACCGTCAGCTGACTTCGACGCGGGGGACTTCCGCCGCGTCGGGGCACGGGACCGAGGCCCTATCTCTTGCTTGGAGATCTGAACGGCAGGCATCCTCTCTGGGGAGATTACTCCATAAATCCCAGGGGACAAGTCCTTGCTGATCTCATCGAAGAGCTTGAGATGGGTGTCCTAAACGTGGATGAGTTTACGCATCACTGTCCGAGAACGGCTTTATTTTCTTGCCTTCACCTATCTTTGTGCTCTTCGGATGCACAGCCTGATTTTGATTTGGGGGTGGTCGATGACCTCCATGGTAGTGATCACTTTCCCATTCAAATATCATTTTCAAAGCAACTGCCGCCTGAGAGCCCACGTCGGTGGTGCTTGGCGTGGGCGCGGTGGCCTGCATTTCAGGAAATGACTGAATTCTCTATCTCAGTCGAGGAGTTTAGGTCGGTAGATGAGGCCGTTGAGTTCTTCTCCGGCAACCTCATCGCCGTGGGCCTGCCTACTCCCATGGTTGTCGGCCGAGTGTGAGACGGCCCTCAAACAGAAGCGTTATGCCTACATGCGCTATAAGCGCCGCCCGAACGATTTCACTGTCGCTGAATTTCGTCGGGCTAGGGCTAGGTTCCGGTATATTTCGAAGCTTGCCCGCCGATCTTCTTGGCGGGCATACGTGTCTTCACTTAACGGGAAGACCCCTTCAGCTGAGGTGTGGAAGCGAGTCAAAAGCATTCGGGGCAAGTTCTCGCCGGACATCCCTCCCGTTCTCCAGGAGAATGGGACCGCAATCTCGGACCCCGCGTCCGTGGCGGAATCCTTCGCGACCGCTTTTTCCGCATTCTCTAGCCGGGATGCTGCTCCGCCAGCATTCAATGCACGTCGTGATGTCACGGAAGGCCACCGGCTGGACTTTACCTCCAGAAGCGGAGAACCCTTCAACGACAAGTTTACTCTGAGTGAGTTGCGTTCCGCTCTCGCTTCGTGCGCGGACACCGCCCATGGTCCGGACGATGTCCCGTACGCCATGCTTCGACACCTGGGTGAGCGAGGCATGGCCTTTCTGTTAGATTTGTTCAACAGGATCTGGGTGGAAGGTCTTCTCCCAGACTCCTGGCGAATCGCTACCTTGCTCGCCTTTCGCAAGGCGGGAAGAGATCACTCTACTCCGACCGGTTTCCGCCCAATCTCTCTAACCTCTTGCGTGTGCAAGTTGATGGAGAAATTGGTAAATGTTAGATTAGCCTATTTCCTGGACAGCGGAGGCTGTCTGTCTTCCGCACAGTGCGGCTTCCGTAAGTTCCACTCCACGTCGGGTGCTCTGCTCCGACTGGAAAATGCCGTCTGCGAGGCTTTCCTTCGTAGACAGCACTACGCCACGGTCTTTTTTAATCTGGAGAAGGCCTATGATACCGCATGGCGATACGGTATCATGGAGACTCTCCACACGATGGGAGCGAGGGGACGCCTCACAATGTTTATATCTGAATTTTAGCGAGATCGCCGATTACGCGTACCTGTGGGGAAAGCCCTCTCCGGCCCAAAGGAGCATGAAGAGGGTGTCCCGCAGGGAAGTGTCCTCAGTGTCACACTTTGCCCTGAGCATCAACGGCATCACCTCGGTGCTGCCGGAAGATGTTCTCGCTACGCTCTACGTGGACGACCTTTCGATTTCTTTTGGCGCGGCCCAGATGCCAACTCTGGAGCGTCGACTCCAACAGGCATTGAACCGCGTCTCTCGCTATGCCAAAACGCACAGGTTTCGGTTTTCTTTGGCCAAAACTAAGGTGGTGCACTTCTGCCGCCATCCACAGCTTCACTTCAACCCAGATTTGTTTCCTAATGGGGTGCGCCTAGATGTGGTTGAGTCGCACCGTTTCCTTGGTCTTGTATTTGACCGACGCCTCACCTGGGAGGCTCATATTCGCAGCCTTAGGGTCTCTTGTACCCGCGCCATGGACATTCTCCGTTCCGTGACGTTCAGCGCTTGGGGCGCTGATAGGGCTACCGCCTTACTTTTTTATCGATCCTTTGTTCGCTCGAAGCTCGACTACGGATGCGAGTTTTATGCATCCGCAGCCGAGCGTTTATTGCGCAAGGTGGATTCGATCCTCCACACCGGCCTTCGCCTTGCGACCGGTGCCTTCCGCACTTTCCATATTGAGAGCCTGTTGGTCGATGCTGGGGAGATGCCACTCGCTCTGCGCCGCGTGCAGTGCATCACTCGCCTGTACGCGCGAACCCGGCGCCTCCCTCAGTCGCCAACAGCTCTCACTGCATCCGCAGCTGACCTCGATGGTGCCTTCCGCCGAGAGACGCCAGTCATACCCTAAGCCCTTTGGGTTTAGGGCCAGGAAACTCGTTCGAGAGGTAGATATAGCTCTCGGGCCGGTGGCGCCCCTGGTTCTGCCCAGGACGCCACCCTGGAGGGTACCACATTTGGCTATTTGTCGCCACGCCTCTGCTCCCAAATCTTGTACTGCGCCGGGAGTATTGCGTTCGATCTTTTTGGAGCACACATCGTGTCATGCTGGTACCGAGCCAGTGTATACGGAAGGCTTTAAGTCCCAAGAGGGGGTCGGCTTCCACGCCGTATCCCCTCTGTTTGAAGTCAGCGGGGCTCTACCAGGTGCTGCGTCTGTCTTCACGGCCGAGCTGGTGGCAATACACCACTCGGTACGGGAGATTAAGCGACGTGCCTGGTTCGGAGACCGGATTGTGATCTATAGCGACTCACAAAGTGCTCTGAGTGCTCTCGGGGCATTGGAATCTCCGCATCCCCTGGTTCGCGATATCCGCGACGCCACGGCTATGCGATCCGGGCAGATATCGAGATTATCTTCTGCTGGGTTCCTGGACATGTAGGAATTGCGGGGAATGAGCGCTATGATAAGGGGGCCAAAGAGTCCGCGAGGACTTTGCGACCGGACCAGCGTTTCGCTCTTCCTCACACCGACTACATAGCAGGAATACGGGCAGCTCTTCGGACTTCTTGGCAAAGAAGATGGGAGACGGTCGAAGAGAACTCGAAGTTGCGTGCCATTGCGCTGCGACTGTTCCCATGGACCAATCTCCCAATGCCGCAGGGGCTCCAGGTTGCTTTCTGTCGTCTCCGAATCGGACACACTCATGTGACGCATCGCTATTTGATGGAGCGCTCGCCTGTGCCCGATTGCAACGACTGCGTCGTCCCCCAGACTGTTCGGCACATTCTTGTCGAATGTCCCAGTCGGATGGATTTTCGCGCACGATACCTGCCCCGGTACCGGGATTGGCGGGGTCGCTACCGCCTGTCCCTTGTACTCGGGACAGATTCGTGCACATTGACCTGTGGACTTGTTGATTTCTTGGGGGAGGCCGGCCTTCTCCCTATTATTTAAGCAAGATTTGTTTGTTTCTTTTGTTTTTTTTTCTTTTTTTGCATTTGTTTTTTGTTTTTTTTTCTTTAGTTGCACGCTCCTGCCCTGGGGGCACCTCTCCCCGTCGCACCAGCCTGCTTTCTTTCCCCTTTTTTGGGGTGTTGTTTTTTTTCTCTTTAATTTTATTTTATATTAGCCTAGAACTAGGCCAGCTTTATTACGGCGACTAATGCCCAAGTAGGCAGTCGCCAGATAAGCTCTTAAAAAAAAAAAAAAAATGTCTTCTGCACAGTGCGGCCTCCGAAATTTCTACTCCACGTCGGATGCTCTGCTCCGACTGGAAAATGCCGTCTGCGAGGCTTTCCTTCGTAGACAGCACTACGCCACGGTCTTTTTCGATCTGGAGAAGGCCTATGATACCGCATGGCGATACGGTATCATGGAGACTCTCCACACGATGGGGGCGAGGGGACGCCTCCCAATGCTTATATCTGAATTTTTGCGTGATCGTGTGCAATAGATAACAAAAATTACAGGTCTGCCCATGCCCGATTCCGAAAGAACCCAACTTTGTTCAACAAGGTCGACCGAAACCGAGCTCGTGCGCTTCGCCAAAGAACCTTTCGTCAGGCTCGCCGAAATTCATGGCGCAGATACGTTTCATTGATTTCCTCTATGACACCTACTGCTAATTTCTGGAAGAGGATTAATAAGATCAGGGGCCGTTATGCTAATCATCATACCCCCACACTCAACTTAGACTGTTCCCTGGAGAAAGACGGCCTGGCAGCAATGCTTTTGCTGATCATTTCCGGGCCGTCAGCAGTGTCAGCCGTTACGATAAGGCTTTTCAATCCTACAAATCAAGGGAAGAATCTCATTCTCTCAACTTCACAACAAAATCTAACCTTCCGTATAACGCTCTATTTAGCATCTATGAGCTGTAAAGCGCTTTGTTTCTTTCCATATCTACTTCTCCTGGCCTTGATGAGATCCATTTCGATATGATTCGGCACCTACATCCACACTCTTCTCTCTTCCTGCTTGATTTGTACAACCTTATATGGGTGAAGGGTTTTTACCCGTCATTATGGCGCATTGGGATCATCCTTCCCTTTCTAAAACCGGGCAAGAACGGGTTGGATGCAGATCACTACCGCCCTATAACTCTCACCAGCTGTTTGAGTAAGTTGCTGGAAAAAAATCATATTGGAGCGCCTAAACTGGTTCCTAGAAAACAATCACCTTCTCTCTCTCCATTTCAATGTGGCTTCCGCAAAGGTCATAGTACCCTTGACCTACGAGTACGTTTCGAGGGATCGGTCCGGAAAGCTTTCTCATTAAAGCACCGAGTCCTGGCCATATTTTTCGATATTGAGAAAACATACGACACAACATGGAGATACGGCATCTTGAAGCAGCTATACGTCTGGGGGATGAGAGGCCTTTTACCTTCATTTATTCAAAGTTTTTTAGCATCTCGATCCTTCAAGGTACGTGTTGGAGACGCATACTCTGACCTGCAACCCCAAGAGGAGGGAGTTCCTCAGGGCAGTGTTGTAAGTGTCTTATGTTTTATAATTGCCATAAATTATATTATTTCGTCTCCGCCAGAGGGTGTATTGGCAACTCTGTTTGTCTATGATTTAGCACTATACTGTTCCTCACCTCGCCTTCCATCAGCAGCGCATCAGCTACAGCTGGCGGTCGATGCTGTATCTAAAAGAGCACAACTTAAGGCATTCCGCTTTTCCACGACCAAAACCAAAGCAATGTATTTTCACCGAGGCAGAGTGGTTCTTGTTCCGCCATCTATCTCCTTACAAGGCGAAGAAATAGAGTTTGTCTCCGAGTTTCGGTTCCTTGGCCTACCTCTCGATCCAAAGTTATCCTGGTTACCACACCTACGCCGACTTCAAACAGGCTGTTCTAAAGACCTCCTCTGGTGGCGACTTCAAACAGGCTGTTCTAAAGACCTCATTTGGCAGTCGCCAGATGAGGTCTTTAGAAAAAAAAATAAGGTTTAATGTTTAAGGCAAGTTACCAGTGGGTTGCTCTTCAATCCAAGTGGATTCTATATGGCAGCTAGCGTGAAACGAGAAATTTCATCTATAAAAGGTGGAGGAGACCACTTTGTGACAAAAATTTAAAAAACGACGAGTCAAAAGATTCCCGTCCAATATGAATCGAAGACGGGTGTGTTGAGGAATAGTTAAAAGGGTCGGGAAACAGGTCAACCGGAGAATGGCGAAATGGCTACAATCGAATAAAAGGTCGGCAACCGATTGGTCTCCACCGCAAAAACGACAGCAAGGGCTGATATGAGCATCACCCGAAACAAGATGGCCGTGAGTAAGTCTCGTGTGGCCAATGCGAACTCGGCAAAGGGCCACCTCCAACGACTGCATTGTATGATGACTCGAGGGCCAAGAGCGAATAGAGTTTTTTTATTTTCTATAGTTTGGATGATGAACAGTCATCCTATTCATTCTGCCACAGTTGAAAAATATACTCTGTTATTGAAGCAAAGTAGCCCCTAAAATGCAGAGAGGAGTTCTCAGGAAACACAGAATGTGCTAAGAGGGCCAGCCGATCAGCCTTCTCGTTGCCCAGGACCACCACATGCCCAAGGACCCAGCAAAAAATAATTCTATATCGGGATGCATTTTGGATCAGCCAGTTGCAAATTTCTGTGATTAGGGGATGAGACGCGTTAAAAGATCTAATTGACTGTAAGACACTCCTTGAGTCCGAAAAAATGACAAAATCACTAGAAGGTAAAATTTGGATGAGTCTAAAGGCTAAAAGGATTGTTGAAAGTTCAGCGGTAAAAATAAATGCTGCTGGCGGCAAAGATAGAGTTAGGAATTCTCCTCTTGGGTAGATGGCTGCGGCACCCACGCCACCGTCCAACTTAGAGCCATCCGTTTATAGTGGGCAGCATTATTTGTGTGTGGTTGAATGCTCTAAGAACAGGCTCTTAATGATGCGAGGGTCCATGGAGGACTTCTCCAGGCTACACATGTTGGTACATACTGTGGGAATAGGAGCACGCCAACTAGGGGTCAGTAAGGATGGAAGGGTAAGGACCCTTGGAGCACCTAGGTTAGAGAGATGATCTCCTATGCGAAGGTTCAAAGGGCCGGGTAAAGATGGCAACTTATCATATGCCGCCGTTGATTCGGCAGCATACAGGCAGCATGTAGACCTCTGATACAGAGGTATCGCATGCAGATTTGAAGTCTATGGTAGGGCAAAGGAAGTATCTCACTCTCGCGTTAAAGGCTGTTGACAGGAGAAGTACGGAAGGCTCCACTAGAAAGGCGAACTCCGAGGTTTAGAATGGGGTTCAGCATTTTAAGGGCTGAAGCGAAAGCCGATGAGTAAATTTGACAGCCATAATCTAATTTGGATTGAACAAGGGCTGTGTATAATGTCTACAACGTTTGTCGGTCACTGCCCCACGAAGTGTGTGAGAGGACTTTCAAAATGACTAGAGCCTGCAGACAGCCTGTTCGAAGTCGGCGTAGGTGTGGTAACCAGGATAACTTTGGATCGAGAGATATGCCAAGGAACCGAAACTCGAAGACAAACTCTATATCTTCGCCTTGTGGGGAGATAGATGGCGGAACAAGAACCCCTCTGCCTCGGTGGAAATACATTGCTTTGGTTTTGGTCGTGGAAAAGCGAAATGCCTTGAGTTGTGCTCTTTTGGAGACAGCATCGACCTCCAGTTGTAGCAGACGCGCTGCTGATGGAAGGGGAGGTGAGGAACAGTATAGTACTAAATCATCGACGAACAGAGTTGCCGATACACCCTCTGGCAGAGACGAAATAATATCATTTATGGCAATTATAAAACATAAGACACTTAAAACACTGCCCTGAAGAACTCCCTCTTCTTGGGGTTGCAGGTCAGAGTATGCGTCTCCAACACGTACCTTGAAGGATCGAGATGCTAAAAAAATTTGAATAAAGGAAGGTAAAAGGCCTCTCATCCCCCAGACGCATAGCTTCTTCAAGATGCCGTATCTCCATGTTGTGTCGTATGTTTTCTCAATATCGAAAAATATGGCCAGGACTCGGTGCTTTAATGAGAAAGCTTTCCGGACCGATCCCTCGAAACGTACTCGTAGGTCAAGGGTACTATGACCTTTGCGGAAGCCACATTGAAATGGAGAGAGAGAAGGTGATTGTTTTCTAGGAACCAGTTTAGGCGCTCCAATATAATTTTTTCCAGCAACTTACTCAAACAGCTGGTGAGAGCTATAGGGCGGTAGTGTTATTCATCTAACCCGTTCTTGCCCGGTTTGACAAAGGGAAGGATGATCCCAATGCGCCATGATGACGGGTAAAAACCCTTCACCCATATAAGGTTGTACAAATCAAGCAGGAAGAGAGTAGAGTGTGGATGTAGGTGCCGAATCATATCGAAATGGATCTCATCAAGGCCAGGAGAAGTAGATATGGAAAGAAACAAAGCGCTTTACAGCTCATAGATGCTGAATAGAGCGTTATACGGAAGGTTAGATTTTGTTGTGAAGTTGAGAGAATGAGATTCTTCCTTTGATTTGTAGGATTGAAAAGCCTTATCGTAACGGCTGACACTGCTGACGGCCCGGAAATGATCAGCAAAAGCATTGCTGACCGCCAGGCCGTCATTCTCCAAGGAACCGTGTAAGTTGAGTGTGGGGGTATGATGATTAGCATAACGGCCCCTGATCTTATTAATCCTCTTCCAGATCTTAGCAGTAGGTGTCATAGAGGAAGTCGATGAAACGTATCTGCGCCATGAATTTCGGCGAGCCTGACGAAGGGTTCTTTGGCGAAGCGCACGAGCTCGGTTTCGGTCGACCTTGTTGCACAAAGTTGGGTTCTTTCGGAATCGGGCATGGGCTAACTTGTAATTTTTTTATAGCTGTTGCACACGTCGAGGTCCACCAGGGCACGGTTGAGCGGCCCGTGACAGGTCGCCTCCGTGGGATGGTCTGTGTTGCTGCATTGTAGATAGTAGATGTAAAGTATTCTAGTGCCGCGTACACTCCATTGAAGGTCCCTAAGGATGCATTTGTGAAGGACGCCTCTTGGAAACCTTCCCAATCTGCATGACCTAAGTCCCACTTAAGGGGCATAGTTGTATGAGGGCTTACTTGAATGGCCGACAAGACAATAGGGAAGTGGTCACTCCCATGGAGATCGTCAAGAATTAACCATCGAAATTCCGTGAAGCAATCAGGAAAACAAACAGACAGGTCAACACAGCTAAAAGAATCCG
The DNA here is from genome assembly GCA_963969495.1 of Ceratothoa steindachneri. NCBI lineage: Eukaryota > Metazoa > Arthropoda > Malacostraca > Isopoda > Cymothoidae > Ceratothoa > Ceratothoa steindachneri. The sequence continues at coordinate 78,972,865 of OZ018323.1, forward strand.
TCTGGACATGATAAGAGCTAAAATCGCCAGTATTTCAGACACAAAGAAAGTTAGATAAAAACAGAGACTCTAAAACACTGCCTTTGGCATTTCGAGTGATGTCACCCCAGTATGGGTGACGAGCGTTAAAATCTCCTAGTAATAAAAATGGGGAGGGCAACTGGTCTATGAGTTATAAAAGGTCGGGTCTTGACAATGATAAACAAGGGGGTAGGTAAATAGAGCAAACGATAAAAAGCTTAGTAAGAAAAACCATCACGGCAACAGCTTAGAGGGTAGTATGTAGGGAGATGGGAGAAAGATGGTGGGATGAAGATACCATGATTGACACCCCTCCATGAGAGGGGCTTCCAGCAGGAGCAATAGAGTTGAAAGTGACAAAGCCGGGTACCGGCAGAAAGGGCCGTATACCCAGTTTATTCTCCTGGAGACAAATAACAGCGGGATGGATAGTTGTCAAAAGAATTTTGAGTTCTTCCCACTTTGGAAGAACTCCTTGACAATTCCATTGTAAAATGGAAGATATTATGTGTGATGATTAGATACCACTGTGGATATCTTTTTCTCTTTTGAAGCCGATATTGTATTTGAGGTTCGTCCCAAAGAGCTTTTGAGATGGAGAGCAGATTTTGAGGAGTCTGCTTTTGCAGGGAAAGAGATCCTAGATGGAGCAGTAACTGGGGGGTTTTCGTGGGTTTTGGAAAACCACCCGAGGCCTTTGATTGTAATTCGGGCTCACAACCTGGCGGAAAAGGAAGATCGAGAAGGGATTTTCGGCCGGTAGATCCGGATTTATGGGTGGAGGGTATTTTCGATGTCTGAGGAGTTGGTCCAACTGCCGCGATTGGTGATGTTGGAGTATCAACTGCTTCCATCGGATCTTGGGTTGAAGGGTGAGCGGAACGAACAGGTAATCTGAACGAGGTGTGTGGAGCTGGGTGTATATCTGCCATCGTTTGGATCAAGATGGGGCCTAAGTCCTGTGAAGGGCGGGACGGACTTAAGGGCATAGAATGTTCAGCCATAGGAAAAAAGTCCATTGAAGATTCTCGGGGTTCGACTGAGTCAGCTCCCGAGGTTGCCTGCTTATTTGTGGTCGATGACCCAGGTGAGGAATCCTTCCTCTTACCACTAGGCTTTGGGTCTCGGGGTCGGGTGGATGAACCTTCACTAGTCGATGGTGAGGATTCTTTCAAATGTCTCACCCTGAGCGTCTCTACAAGCTAGAACTGCTGGAGAGAGGGGGGCTACATTGGTTATCTTGGTGTGAGAGCGATGCTTCGACTGCATATTCTGAATTTTTCCGACGCTGCGAGTAGATCTAGGGTGAAGTGCTTCAGGCTGATTGGAACTCGCGCGTGATGGTCGGTTTCGTCCAGCGTCACATAAAACGTCAGAGAAGAGCCGGCCGAGTGGCGAGGTTTGTGCTCGGGCGCGCTGGCGGGCCTCTCTTATATCTAGACTTAGGGAGTCGTGCAAAGCGAGAACTTCATTTTCATATAAAAATACAGAGCAGTTTTGACGCAGCACTGTGGCTACCTCCGCAGTTGGCACTGCGGGGTGTTTTAGTGCATTCGGGGCCATGTTAGTCAGAGCTACAATTCACGCAGGAGCGAGGGTGGCGACAGGCACGGCCAACATGTCCAAATTGATTGCAATTGAAGCAGCGTCTGGGTAGTTTGATGTAGGGACTTACCGGGAGACGGAGGTACCCAGCTAAAAAATACTGCAGTAGTTCTTGTCGTTCAAATGTTAAAATCAGTGTGGCGGTTGGGACTTTAGTGGAGCCTAATGTTTTAGTTACCCTGTGTATGTGTGTGACACGTTGGGTACTGAGCTTACTCTGAAGGCGGGTGGGGTCGTAGTCCTTTAGTTCGTTTGAACGGACGACACCTTTGACAAAATTCAGACGCGGATGGGGCGAGACAGTTATTGGAATTTCAGCTATCGAAGATAGATTTCGCACAAGGTTGTGTTGAGAGTGGGATGACACCTCGACTACGACATCATCACTTTCTCTTGACCACATCCGGCGGGGTTCACCACAGCGGGACTCAAAAGATTCATTGACGTCAAACACATCGACTTTTCAAGTGGGATGTCGGATGATGAATTCATGACAAGAAAGCGAAGATAATCTAGATCTGGGTCTACTTCTTTGGAATAGGGGTCCAACGAGTGAGGGAAGGCTGAAAGGGGAGCTAAGGAACGTTTGGCACGAGAACCCTTACGAGAAGGGGAGGTTTTTGGTTTATGGCTAACCATTGCAAAAAGAAAAAAACTTCGCATTCTTCCTCGGGGCTCCTCACCATGGAGGCCTATAAGGGCCCAGCACTACTGTAACTATACAATCAGTTACGTCCGGTATGTCCTCTTGGAGAATGGATACGGATCCACCACACCTTCTTTTGAAACCTAAGAGGCTGCCCGAGTTCTCCTACGCACGGAGAAAAGGGGCCAACGATGGGTTTCTCCTTGGGCATTCAGTAGACGAAGGCGATGGAGATGCCCAGCCTCTTTCACCTTCATGAAAGAACAATTCGGAATCAATCCATTAAACGAGCAAAGTCGGGTATCGATAAGGACCACTAGATAGGTGAAGGAAGAGGGGGAACTAAAGGGCAGTGGAAGAGCGTAATAGAGGAGGAAAGAAAGAGGGGAATGTTAAAAGTCTTGTTGGCAACACCATGGGGCCCCTAAGGGGCCCAGGGCTGACCCCCCCTCGCCACGAGAAGGCTTGATTGGTAGAAAGCTGAAATGACTCGTTTCCCGGAGGGAAGCCTTCTGGAGAATGCGTTGGATTCCTCACAAGCGGACATAATTAGTGCTCTTCTGACACTTAATGGCTCGCCGGTGAGTATGACGCCGCACTCTACCAGCAACTTTGAGAAATGAGTGATTTACGCGAGAGAACTCTTGGACTACCTCTTCCCCATTTAAAGCTGGTCGACCATGGAGCGGGCAAGTTCGAACATGTAAAGAGATCCACTGCTACAGTCTTCGTCACATATTTTGGTTAGTACCAGACTTTGCATATGTTCTATTCGGATGGTCGTAATGGCATAAATGCCTTAACATGATAGCAAATACAAACCAGCGCACACCAATACAGGAAGCCAGACACGATCGAATGTAACAAATAATGTAGGGGGTCTCTCGATGACCCTCTCCCTCTCCGTTTCCTATCACACATTCGACTTTGACCACTCCCTGATGGACCAGCTCTGTTGTGCACTCGTCCAAGATTACGACTTCGCTCGCATAGACTACTTTTACCAAGCTCATAGTAGAATGCGGTGTTATCTGTAAAAAGAAGGCATAGAATTTCCAAGAGCATTCACAATGGTTGCTTGGCCAGGGTCAGTCGCATTCACTAAAAGGATCCTGTACTTGGTAATGTTTGTCGCTGATGGAAGTGTCCCTTGGACAACCTGTTCCCATGCGAAAAACGGATTATCACACAGCATTTGAAGCCGGCTTGTTCGCAAACGCCAGGCAGCTCATCGAATAGAGACTCCGTCACCGAGGCTCTACTCACCTTATCCTTACTTCGCTTGACAGTTTGGGTCTTGACTTTTCTGGTCATCAGCCGAATCTGCAGGGTACCCGTCCGTCCAGAAAAGTCTAGGAAGTCTTAAATTTTTCTACTGTTAATTTTTTTTTCTTTCGGGAGGCCAGGGCGTGCGGCCCTTTCCCTTCGCGTCCCGAGGGGGGCCCTCGATTTCGGACGGGCAAGCCTCAGCCGGGTCCTTAGCAAAGATAGTAAAGGTTCCGGCTTTCTGAGCAGCTCCACCGGAAGGAGCCTCTCCTCAAGTTATGGTGTTGACGTAGTCCTCGATAACCCCAACACTAAGGCGCGGCGAGGTTTTACTGTTGAAATATTTGGCGAAATTGTGTCAATTGCCAACGGACACGAAATTACTAGTGACCATAAACAAACGAAATAAAAAAGTCGTGGGGTATATCCAGCGTTTAGTCACTCCCTCCCGGATTTTCAGGCCTTCAGACGCCCCAATTATGGGCGTATTAAAGGGTGATGTTCATGCTTGTGCGACAACGCGGGCCTACTGGAGGTGCCCAGGTGACAGCCTATCTCCAAAGTCAGCAGCTCCTAACTAAGCAATTATTATGGTAGAGGATTATGACCACCGATCGACGCTGAGGCATCCATCTCAGCGAACGGTTTAAGGGAGTCGGTTACTGATGGATGAGGTGTGTACAAGTGATGGGGGGGGGATTTGTGGAGGGCTAGATCGTGGATTTGATACCGGCATCGGACAGGAATGAGTTATATGGCATCTATCGAGAAATGGGGGCTTTCGGCCAGAATCATCTTTAGGTGTTCACTGCCGGGGTAAAGAGATAAGTAAGGAAAGAAGCGGCGACAGATGACGGAGTACTGGGTACAGTCTACCAGAAAGTGAGAGACCGTAAGCCTTACTCGGCATGTATTGCAAATGGGATGGGGCTCACGGGACATAAGGTACCCGTGAGCTAGGCTTACAAGACCAAGACGAAGAGGGGTCAAAACGACTTCTTTATGCCGGATGCGATGGAAGGAGGATGCCCAGTACCCAAGGGTGGGTTTAATCTGGTGGAGCTTGGTGAGAGGTGGAGATTGACAGGAGGCAAGCAACTGTGTTGACATTAGCTTTTTGAAGTGAAGAAAGAGGTCAGTATGAGAGATAGGAACAGGACGAGCTAGATCAGAGGACGACCGCGCAGCTCGATCGGCTGCCTCATTTCCAGGAACTCCTACGTGCGAGGGAACCCAGCAAAAGGTGATCAGCTTCGGTGAGGAAACCATGGCCTCGTGCAAGAGTTGACGGATCTCGCCGACAATAGGGTGAGGAGAATAGTCGAGGGACAGTGCGGAAATCGCACTCCGAGAGTCCGAATATATTACGAAGTCGTTCGAGGCTTGAAGACAGATAATTAGAAAGCTTCCCTCAGGGCATAGAGCTCCGCAGTATAAAATGAGCACCCAGAGTGGAGGTGTATCGGGGCACCGTCTCCACGATGACGGCACCCGATGAGTTAAGTTGAGAGCAGGAACCATCCGTAAAGATAGCCGTGCTCTGAGAGCGGACAAAGGTATGGATAAGGAACTGTCCACGAAGAACCTCGCCCGGTGTAAGGATTTGCCAGAAAACAGCAAGTGGCTGCATATCCTCGCAGGGGCCAGCATCCAGGGTGGGATCCCTGCGAAGGATATCCGGCAGATTTGAGGAATGGGGAAGGGAAGGGCATTGAAGAGAGGGGAAGCAATTTTAGGGAGGTGCCAATGGGTCTCAGGTGAGGGGTCACCTGTAACTATGGAAAAAATAGGGGTAGTGGTGAGTCTCCGCGAGCGTATGAGAGCCTTCGTGGCTAGAAAGTTCTGTCGCTCCCTTAGGAAAGGGACGTTATAATCTGCCCGAAGGCTTGTGACAGGTGAGGAGCGGAAGGCTCCAGAAGCCATCCGCAGAGCGGAGTTTTGTATGGATTCGAGACGTCAAATCCAAGGGGACGCTGGGGCGTACACCTCATCCACGAAGTCGAGTTTGAGGAAAGGAAGGGCACCGTAAAGGCGCAGCAAGGTACGGCAGTCAGCGCCCCAGTTTGTGTGGAAGAGAAGGCGTAGAAGCTTGAGTGTCGGGCGATTGGCAGTTACAAGGTGTTCCATGTGAGACCCCCAAGACAACTTCTCGTCAAGTACCAGGCCAAGGAACCTCACTGACTGCTTAGTTGGGATAGAAGTCCCAGACATAAGCAGCGGACGCTCGAGGGCCCGTCTACCTTGACGGCGGCGGAAAAGAACGGAACAAGACTTGGGAGAAAAGGATAGACCCTTAGAAGACGCCCAATCCACGGCCGCAGTGACCGCGAGTTGGACCTGTCGGATGATCAGAGATAGTGATTTACCGCTAAAGTAAATCACTAGGTCATTAGCATAGAACAAGCTATTGATAGTTGGAAGTGAAGTGGCAACAGTATTCATGGCGAAAGAGAAGAGGACACTCAGGACAGATCCCTGATGGACTCCCTCCTTCTGTGGATAAGGAATAGATGTAGAGAAACCGACCTGAACTTTAAAGGACCGATCGCGAAGAAATGCCGAGAGGAAAGTTGGCATATAACCGCGGAAGTTAAGAGAATGAAGGATCTAGGAACAGTGTCGTATGCTTTGCGAATGTCAAAGACAGCCAACAAGACATTACTTTGTGATAAAGCCTCTTGCACGGCGTGGCTGAGGCAGAGAAGTAAATCTAATAAACTGGGAAACTGGCTGTAGAAGAATCGACCCTCTTCCTTATCTCCCAGTTGAGACACGGGACGTTGACCGCAAAAACATCCGGGCCAGGCACCTTGTGTCAATCTCGTAACCACAGCCCCTCGCCTCTCGTCCCTATGAAAAGCCGAACGGTTTAAACTGCAAGACTTTCCCTACGAATGTATATTCAATTTCACCTCAAGTACGAAGTTGGAGACGCTTTTCTCTCAAGCTCGAAGGGTCAGCAGGACCAGAGGAAAGACTTACTGAGAAAAACCGTTGGAGTAAGAACCCTCCTGCGACCCGTTCACAAGCTCCCCCCCCCCACTCCTACCCCTACTCCAGTGGGGTGACGAAGTATAAATACCAAACACTTGGGAAAAACGAGGTAAAATCCGGGAGTCAACGAGGCTACGAAGTCCCCGGCAAGAGAGGCCGGCCTACCAAGGGGACTAAGAACCAGCTCATCCTCGAGCTAGTACCTGGTTATCAAACCGAACTTTAAGTTAACTTGTTCAAGTTAAATTTACCTTGTCAGAGAGACTCCTCCTATCCTGGTGCATCCTAAAGCCCAGGGATAGTCCTCGCCCTTGAAGAAGACCCCCCTCGAGCCCGTTACCTGGTGGTCACACCAAAATCTAAGTTAACTTGGTTTAGGAACCAAGTTCAACTGATTTTCGTCAGAGAACCCCCCCCCCCCCCATCACTCTCATGGTGTAGCACAAAGCACTGTGATAGTCCTCGACCGTGAGGACTTCCGAAACGAAGAAGAAAAAAGCTCCTCCTCGAGCCCGTTACCCGGTGGTCACACCGTACTCTAAGTTAACTTGGTTTAAGAACCAAGTTCAACTTACTCTCGTCAGAGAGACCCCGCCTATCCTGGGGCATCCTAAAGCACCGTGATAGTTCTCGCACTTAAAAAAGACCCCCCCGCCCTCCATCTGCCACACTCGCCCAAAGTCCCTTGTGACTGCCAAGTCATCCGGTCCACCGCCAACCATCTGGTCGAGGCGTCAAAGAACCCACCGGATTTCTGAGGTGTCTGGGCTCATTGAGTTCAAGGTCAGACTCAAACCCACCGCCAGAGCAGCCAAGGTATTTAAACTCCAGTAGAGACAATTAGCCTATTTCTTTTATATTGAAGTTAGTAGCGAGTTAACCAACATTATAAGGTCAAGTTAAAAAGCCTTACTTAAAGACTTATTGAAGTCATTATTGTGTATTTAAATTCGTAGTATTTCTGTGGTTCATGTTTGTTTTTGTAGTTAATTGTTAAATTTAAAATATATGTTTATTTTGGGATAATTCCTGGGCGTTTCACTGAATCCTTACGTGTTTGAGACCGGTTCTTTCTTAAAACAACAAAAATAGCATTCTTCGACACTGGCGAAAGCCAGTTTGGCATACAAGAAAAAAAAAGAGAGATTGTGTTTCGACAGTGAAAGAAAGACGAGACGCCATCATCAACTCCATGACCTTGCAGGAACATCAAGTCATGGCTATGGGATGATATGACCAAACATTTGCAGGGTCCGAGTCCGGTTTGAGGACTGACACGACAGTGGCTGTACGCCATGACGTGGGAAAGGTACCCTTAATCCAGATGCGGTTGCATAGATCGAGGAGAAAGTGGAGATGTTTGAGCAGACAGTATGGGATTCCGTCAGGACCAGGGCTAGTTGAGCGACATGAGTTTTTTAACTCTGTTATTGAAAATAACCGGTTATAGTCTTTGTCTGATCTGAGAGGGAAAGCTGGAGGATAACGGTGGGGTGCAGTCTGGTTAGATATCGACGAGAAGTGCCTAGCGAGCCTGTCAGTCACCTCATATCCATCATAGAGGTAGACATTGCCTTCCCTAATAACAGGCTGGCGCGGCGATGATGCCTTGCCAGCAACGCCGCAAACCCGGCGCCACACTTAAGTGGTAGAGGAGGAAGAGGAAAATCCGGACACATAGGATCTCCACGACGGCCGACGTTCCCATTTGAGCCATCGGCGCATGAGGGCCCGTGCCTGGTTCATTTCTTCAATATGTTGGGGAAGACGGGTTTGGTATACCGGCGTACAGCGCGCTTCTTTCTACGAACCACCTCGCTGCACGCCGGAGGCCACCACGGAACGGCCCTGGGGTGGACCGCATCTGACGACCTAGGAATTGAAGTAGTAGCTGCAGAAATTAATAGAGTTGAGGAAGGACAGAGCCGCATCAACTATATGGAAATCATGCACTAGCCGAAAACAGACCGTATTGGCTTGAAAGCTAATCCACTCATCCCTACGGAAGTGCCATCTCTGTCCACGGACAGATTCGGAAGGTGAGGGGATAGAGAGAGAGACCGGGAAGTGGTCGCTGCCGAAGTCGTCCTGGGAAACTGCACAAGAGAAGGCAAGCAGCACCTCATCCGATATAAGGAAAAGATCAAGGCAAATAAAGGTGCCGGTGGAAGAGTGGAGGTATGTGGGTGAGCCAGAGTTTAATGTAGAGAAAAATAGCTCATCCAAAAGGACAGCAAAGTAGGTGCTAGGAACGTTGTGCATCAGTCCCCACAGGCAGTGAAGTTCCCCAGGATGAGAAAAGGGCGAGGAAGTTGAAGGATTAGTTCACGAAGAGAATCAAGAGTAGGACGGTCGTGAGGAGAAATGTTGACCGAGCACACAGTGTACTGCCGTCTTATGCAGAGCCAGACAGCCATCGCATTAACATCCGTATGCAGAATGAAGAGGGCGACACGGGACCGAGTCGAGTACCAGAATGGCAGCTCCACCTCTGTCGGAATCACCGCGTCGCTGATAAACAAAAGGGAGGAAACCTGAGATCCAAGGGACCTGGCAACCTCATAGGATTAATTCCTGTAAACATAGACAGAAAAGTTTATGGGATAAAAGACAGATGATGCTCTCGCAGTTAGCCAGCAGACTACGGCAGTTCTAATGAACTACTGGGGAAGAGACAAAAGGACATGTGGGGAAGAGACAAAAGGACATGTGGGGAAGACCATACCGGGGATCTACCCACTCTGTGGGGTTGAGAATCGGGCTTCCCAGCAAGAGAAGGCTGGGACCCGGATTCCTTAGGTGTTTTATTCAGTTTGGGGCTGGATGTTTTGATAGGAGGAAACGTTGGATAACGGTGGAGAAGAAGGAGGGGTGGTGAAAATGGGGTTAGGGGAAAGGGGAAGTGAAAAGAGGGATCGGTGGGTTTATGGGGAACAGGGGTGGGTCTGAGTATTTTGGAGGGTTGGGAGATTTGTTTAGAGGGGGAGATCAAGCTGAAGAGGCTTAGAAGGGCTTCCTCAGGCTCGAGAGCCTCCCTCTCTGGGAAAGGAAGAGTAGGATGGGGATGGACCTCCCCGACCGCTGTCATTTCTGTGGACCACGGAGGCCTTTTCGCCCGTTCGGACGATGACGTCTCGAGTCGAGCGAGACGCTTTGTAGGTGGGGTAACAGGGGGGTGGGCTGCTTGCGTAGCCTCTAGTGTGGGGAAGGCGTTTAGACTCAGGCGGGCCCTCTTATGTGTCCGAGGTAACCTCGGAGTGGTGGGGGTGGGAACCACTTCCATCGCCGTGAGGGTGTGGTTAGCCACGCTGTCGCTTTCTGAGATAACCCCAAACCTGTTGGATAGGTTTAGAGCTGTGGTATCTGGTAACGACGACCTTGCGGTCTTCGAGCGAGCGACATCAGCATAGGTTGCTCCTTGCGGCCAAGTATTAATAAATACGAGGTCCCGAGTTTCGCAGACACTAAGGAAAGCGGTGTATCTTAGAGATTGAATCTCGGCCTCAAATTTATAGGTCGGGCAGTCTCTTAAAGATGCCGGGTGTCCCCTTTTGCAGTTAGAGCAATGGGGCTCCGACATACATGGGGGAGGGTAGAAAGCTCTACCATAGATGTGGCAGAGTGCTGCGGGCTGACGACACTTCGAGCTCACATGCCCGAAATTATTGCATTTAAAGCAGCGCGTCGAGGGTGGTACGTAGTGGCTAACTAAGAAGACCGGGCTCCCCCCAAAAGTCAACAAGTCCACCAGTCAATGTGCACGCACTCGTCCCGAGTACAAGTGATAGGCGGTAGCGATCCCGCTCATCCCGGTAACGGGACAGGTAAAGTGCGCGAAGATCACCCAGACTGGGACATTCGAAAAGAATGTGCCGAACAGTCTGGGAAACGACGCAGTTGTTAGAATAGGGCGCAGGCGAGCGCTCCATCAAATGGCGATGCGTCACGAGTGTGTCCGATTCGGATACGACAGAGAGCGAACTGAAGCCGTCGCGGCATTGGGGGATATGTCCATGGGAACAGTCGCGAAACAATGGCACGTAACTTTAAGTTCCCTTCGACCGTCTCCCATCTTCTTTGCCAAGCAGTCTGAAGAGCTGCCCGTATTCCTGCCATGTAGTCGGTGTGAGGAAGAGCGAAACGCTGTTCCGGTCGCAGAGTCCTCGCGGACTCTTTGGCACCCTCATTGGCGCACTCATTCCCCGTGATTCCTACATGTCCAGGAACACAGCACAAGATAATCTCGACATCCGCCCGGCTCGCCAAAACCGTAGCGTTACGGATATGGCGAACCAGAGGATACGGAGATTCCAATGCCCCGAGAGCACTCAGGGCAATTTCTGAGTCGCTATAGATCACAATCCGGTCTCCGAAACGGGCACGTCGCGTAATCTCCCGTACAGAGTGGTGTATTGCCACCAGCTCAGCCGTGAAGACAGACGCAGCGCCTGGCAGAGCCCCGCTGACTTCAAACGGAGGAGATACGGCGTGGAAGTCGACCCCCTCTTGGGACTTGGAGCCATTCGTATACACTGACACGGTTCCAGCGTGACACGATGTGTGCTCCATAAAGGTCAAACGCAATACTCCAGGCACAGTACAAGCTTTGGGAGCAGAGGCGTGGCGACAAATAGCCAAATGTGGTACCCTCCAGGGTGGCGTCCTGGGCAGAACCAGGGGCGCCACCGGCCCGAGAGCTATACCTAGCTCTCGAAAGAGTTTCCTGGCCCTAAACCCAAAGGGCTTAGGGTATGACTGACGTCTCTCAGCGGCATAGGAACCGTCGAAATCAGCTGCGGATGCAGTGAGAGCTGTTGGGGACTGAGGAAGGCGCCGGACTCGCGCGTACAGGCGTGTGATGCACTGTACGTGTACGTGGGGTAGAGCGAGTGGCATCTCCCCAGCATCGACTAGTAGGCTCTCAATGGGGGAAGTGCGCAATGATCTCTTCCCAGCTTGCGAAAGGCGAGCACAGTAGCGACTCGCCAGGAATGCCCGAGGAGACCCTCCACCCAGATCCTTTTGAACAAATCTAACAGAAAGGCCATGCATCGCTCACCAGGTGTTGAAGCATGGCGTACGGGACATCGTCCGGAACATGAGCAGTGTCCGCGCACGAAGCAACAGCGGAACGCAACTCACTCACAGTAACCGTAACCCTGTCGTTGAAGGGTTCTCCGCCTCTGGAGGTAAAGTCCAGTCGGACGCCTTCCGCGACATAACAACGTGCATTGAATGCTCGCGGAGCAGCATCCCGGATAGAGAAAGCGGAGAAGGCGTTCGCGAAGGATTCCGCAACGGACGCGGGGTCCGAGATTGCGGTCCCATTCTCCTGGAGAACGGGAGGGGGGTCCTGCGAGAACTTGCCCCGAATCCTTTTGACTCGCTTCCACACCTCAGCTAAAGGGGTCTTCCCGTTAAGTGAAGACACGTATGCCCGCCAAGAAGAGCGGCGGGCGTGCTTCGAAATATACCGGAACCTAGCCCTAGCCCGACGAAATTCAGCGACAGTGAAATCGTTCGGGCGGCGCTTATAGCGCATGTAAGTATAACGCTTCTGTTTGAGGGCCGTCTCACACTCGGCCGACCACCATGGGAGTGGTCGGCGTGCAAAACTGCCAGACGTCCTAGGAATAGTAGTCAGGCCCGCGGCGATGAGGTTGCCGGAGAAGAACTCAACGGCCTCATCTACCGACCTAAACTCCTCGACTGAGATAGAGAATTCATTCATTTCCTGAAATGCAGGCCACCGCGCCCGCGCCAAGCACCACCGACGTGGGCTCTCAGGCGGCAGTTGCCCTGAAAATGATATTTGAATGAGAAAGTGATCACTACCATGGAGGTTATCGACCACCCCCCCCAATCAAAATCGGACTGTGCATCCGAAGAGCACAAAGATAGGTCAAGGCAAGAAAATGAAGCGGTTCTCGGACAGTGATACGTAAACTCATCCACGTTTAGGACACCCATCTCAAGCTCTTCGATCAGATCGGCAAAGACTTGTCCCTTGGAGTAATCTCCCCAGAGAGGATGCCTGCCGTTCAGATCTCCAAGCAAGAGAAAGGGCCTCGGCAACTGTGCCACGATGCGGCGAAAGTCTCCCGCGTCGAAGTGAGCTGACGGTGGAATGTACGCAGAAATGATAGTATACCTCCTATCCAGGTGCAGCTGCACAGCCACTGCCTGAAAGGAGATATCTAAAGTGAAAGGAAGAACGGAGACATCATGCCGTTTCTCAACCACGCATCCCACAGGCCGGACATCTCGTGGTGGTGGGGTCGCAAGACCCTTATACCCCTGGAGGGTGGGCAGGGGGCACGCACCTAGCATGGTCTCCTGCAGAAAAATAGATAACGGGGAACGGGACGAGACAAGACTCCGCAGCAACTCTCATTTGGCCCTGAGGCCACGGCAATTCCATTGAAGGAATATGCCCTCCAGGCCTAGCTCGAAAGAGACGCGGGGGCCCTCTTCGAGCAGAAGACCCTCACGGGAATGGCCGTACGCTTCCCGGAGGCAGAACCCCGGGCGCTGTTGGCCGGACAAAGCGCTGAAGGCTCTGTCGCCTTCGATAACTTATTCGGGGATGCTAGGCTCACCATGCGAGTCTTTCCTCCGCCACGAAACCTTAGGCGGGCGTTGCGGCTTCCGAGACGGGGGGCCCTCTTTTCGAGGAACCACCGTATGCAAGCTACTCAGCCCACCACTAGGCGTGGGCCAAGGAGCCAAAGCTCCTTTCGGGGGACAGCTTTAGGAACCCTAGAAGATGGCCTGGCGACCAACTTCAGGGGTGTTGCCTCCTGTGAGTCTAACGACTCGGTGGACACGCGTGGCCGTTTCGCCTTACGGGTAGCGGTGACGCTGGGGGAAGGGAGGGAAGCCTTGGTTTTAGCCTGGGCTCGGTTTGAACCCTTTGGGCCGCCAGCTTTACCAGGGGAGCACCCGGGTTGAGTACAGCCCGCAGAAGGGCTCCGAATGGGCGAGGAAACAACCGTGCTCGTTGGCCTGGATGGGCCAGGAGCAGTGGGTGCCTTTCTAACCATTGATGCATAAGACGTCCCAGCAGAGCCGGAAGCGCCAGGACCAAATCCTTAGCCTCATGGAATGAGAGTCGATCCTGGGCCTGAACGGACAGGATTTCTTTCTCAAGGAGATATGCACCACATTGCTTCGAAGAAGTGGGGTACGGCTGTCCGCAACTGGACACACTTGGCCACACACGATTTAGACTTATCGTGTGCGGCCTTGGAGTAATTTACACAGACTTTGTGTGACTCCGAATTTGCACGTCTACATGAACGATTCGTATGGCCGAAGCGGTGACAGTAATAGCACCGCTGCGACAGTGGCACGAATGCCTTTACGCGGTAGCGGTACCAACCGGCACGCACCGACTCAGGGAGCTTGTCACAGTCGAACGTGACGAAGAGTGTAGGGGTGGGTCTCGAGGCCCCACCCTGTTTTCTCATCACACGTTCGACCTTGACCGCCCCATGGTCGGCCAGCTCTAGGGTGATGTCCTCAATAGAGTAGTCAACGAGTTCCCTCGCATAAACTACTCCTTTCACAAAGTTCATGGTAGAGTGCGGCGTCACACTCACCGGGGTGCCAAGAAGTGTCCGAGGAGCACTTATCTTGGCCGCCTCGGAGGAAACCGCCGCATTCGCCAGAAGGCTTCCGTCCGAGAAATGGGTCACCTTCGGCTCTCTACCAATTACACTAGCTAATCCTCTCCTCTGATGGATCATGTTGCCCTTGGACAACATGCTGCCATCTTTGGAACGAATAAAGAGGAAGCGTTTGAAGCCAGCGGGCTCGAAAACGCCATGTAACCTCTGAATAAGGGGCCCCGATGTTATCGAGGCTCCGCCCCTGCTCTTTTTGTCTTAGTTATAGTCGGGGGCTCCGCACCCGGGGGGGCAGAGGGGCCGGGTGTGCCGATCTTGGCTTGGTCGCTTACCAAAGTGGCAGCAGACCCATCCGTCCCCGCGGTTGGAGAGGAGCCCCGAGTCTTCTTATTTTTTTTCTTTTTAGGACATAAGGCCGGGGAATGAACCCGCTTCTCCCCTCCGCCAGCAGAAGCCCCGAGGCCAGCATGGCAAATCGCCGCGCCCCTTACGGGTGTTTCTAGTAGAAAGGGGTGCGCTGGCACCGGGAGGGCACGTAAAATCCTCCAGATGCAGGATGGTCATCCATCCCTCAACCGGCATCCCCTTGGCCTAACTAAGCAAGAAAAGGCATGTGCGACACAGTGGATTTCCTATAAAAGTGGTTGTCAACTAGACCACCATTTTTTTTTTTTTTATAGAGCCCATCTGGCAACTACCCACTTGGGCATAAGTCGCCGAAAAACACGACAGCCTAGAACTAGGCTACTTTAAAATAAAAATATGAAAACTTAACAATCGATATAAATTGGAAAAACTTAACAATCAGGAAGCAATCTCCGGCAGCGGGGGAAGGTCCCCCTCACCCCGGTGCAGGAGAGTGCAACCTACAAACAAAACAATAACAAAAAAGAACCTTAAATAAAGGGAAGAAGCCCCCCCCCCCCACAAAAGTCAACAAATCCACAAGTCAATGTGCACGAATCTGTCCCGAGTACAAGGGACAGGCAGTAGCGACCCCGCCCATCCGGTACCGGGACAGGTATCGTGCGCGAAGATCACCCAGACTGGGACATTCGACAAGAATGTGCCGAACAGTCTGGGGGACGACGCAGTCGTTGCAATAGGGCGCAGGCGAGCTCTCCATCAAATAGCGATGCGTCACACGAGTGTGTCCGATTCGGAGACGACAGAACTAGACCACCAGGATCTGAAGCTATATCATGCGACAAACCCAGAGACTTTGAAATTGCCCTGGTACCAACAAAGTAGTACAGCCTTATGCACCCGAGAACGGCCACAGGGAGGTGGTCAGTCCATTACAAGCAGGGAATGAGTTAATAGTGCGTTGTTTAAGAGGTTCGAAACCTCTCTTCTGATGCAGCATGAGGTAACTGGTCAAGTCAAACCTAGATAGGAGAAATAAGGATGGGAAAGAATGGGTGCAGGGAGGGAGATAATGAATGCAACAGCTCCACTCAGGCCTGGTCAAAGTTGAATTCAATTCAGTGAGCCAACTTTTCCTTACAGGGTTTGGGTCGGGAGGACGTGCTGCTCTTCCAAGTGGTGAATATAAAAAAAATATTAAAAATAATGAAAGATATAAACTTGCAGATTCTGCGAATAGTGAGACTCAGGTGCCTAACTGCCGGAATTCAGACCTGGAGGGCGTGTTTCTCCTTCAGTTACCAGGTCTAGCACTCTACACAGGGTATCCACCCTACGGAGCCGAGACCATCCACGGTGGATTGATTTGATCTCTGCTTGCCAAAAATCAAGCATGGTAGCCATTTAGCAGGAATCTGGGTAAATATCACCCTGTTGAACAAAACTGACAAAAAAGACAAGACTCTCAAATTTAGTTGTTGAAGTATCGTGTAGGGACATCGTCCATGCTAGTGTCGATATCAGCGCATGAAACGAGAAGACGCCACTCACCCAACCAAGGTTAAATCCAGTCGGCGGCTTTCAGCGACAGTGTAACGGACATGGAATTCTGACGGAGCAGCATCCTAACTGGAAGCATGTAATTGCAACGGATCCTACCATAGATACCCTATCTGAAATGGTGGTCCCTATCTTCCTGTAGAACGGAGAGAACTTACTTCAAATCCTTTCGGCACTAATTTAGAGCAGACCGAGTGACATTTTTCTTTATACATTGTAAGTTGTACGAGTAACATTTCACGGTACATTTTATTTTTGAGCCGAGATTTTGCTATACTCTTGCAAAAAATCCTGCTCACACCCTTGCACAGGGCCAATCTCACGCTGCTTTCTTTTCACCACTACTTTGTTTACTGAACATACTGAAGGGGTTGCCATATCAAGGTACCCTTGATGTAGAACATGTGGCCCTTCTCTCGGTAAAAAGGGTTGTCTGATCACCGATTATTGGCAAAACACAGAAATACCGCTCTTGTCGTCCAAAGAGGTCAAGGTCCTGGTGCTCATTGGATTAGTGATTGCTACTCTGATCTTTGTCAATTCACTATTCTGTCAAGGTTTGGGTGGTGCAATTGACTTACTCCCTTGACATTATATAATTGTTAGTTCTGCCGACATAAATAAAGCAGGCTGGTGCCGGTGGGCTCCAGACTCAAGAATAAACTATGGAATATGAAGGAAGGTGGTTCTTATCCCAGAGTCTCTTGCTGTTTTACACAAGAGTGTGGTTGCATATTTAGTTTAAATGAAACAAATGTATTCGACACCTCAGTGGAGATAGTCTTGTGCCCCACCAAAGGAAGAATTGAAACCATCGCTTTCCATGGAGTCTGTCTAAACAGACTCCATGGAAAGGTTTCTTATTCCAATAAAAAAACATTGGCATTCATAATTTATTTTAGACTTACACAAAAATAAAAAGGGCTTGGGAACACCAGTGAAGCACTTGGAAGTAGAAATGGTTATATGAATAACCTAAAACTATGTCATACCACTAATCTATATGAAATATAACGACCGGCAGTTTCTGATGATCTTATAATTTTAACAACCTGACCTCTCTTAAGACCGAAGTATCTTGCCACAGGGTCACCTTGCTGAATCCTCATTAGTTGATTATCTTTTAATTTGTACCTGGAACAAAATGAAATGCTACAATCACATTTCACAGAAATTATACATATATACAGCCGCGGCCACAACTTTTGGGGCACCAGAAATTTTAGGAAATTAAAAGCAGGGTCGTAAAGTTTATATTTGCATATCACTATGATTATAATAATGAAATAGGGAGGAATAAATGCCTCGTGGAGGCATCCTCTCCACGAGGATGTGACATTTGAGGGGTGTGATACTGACTCACTCTTCGGTGATGACCGCCTTCAGATGCTCATCGTAAGCTGGTTGACGAGGTAGGTGTGGTAACCAGGGTAGCTTGGGATCAAGATTTAGGCCCAGAAACCGAAATTCAGGGACGAACTCTATCTCTACACCTTGTAGGGAGACAGGTGGCGGAACAAGAGCCCCTCTACCCCAGTGGAAATACATTGCCTTCGTTTTAGGATTTAAGTAAGAAAGAAGTTGGGCAACTGTCCAATCCAAGTAGATTCTAAATGGCAGCAGGAACAAATGAATGGGAGGGGGGGGGGGGTGTAAATCAATTATAAAAGAGGGAGAAGACCACCAGGAGATAGAAATCTAATCTAAAAAATGAGAATTTATAAGATTCCTCTGCCAAAAGGAAATAAAGGCGGGACAGGCGAAGGATAGTTGAAAGGGTCGGGGAAACAAGACGACCGGAGAATGAGCACATTCCAATAGAAGATGGGCGATCAATTGGTCCCCGCCACAAAAACGGCAGCAAGTGGAGATTCGAGCATCAGCCGAAACAAGATGGACGTCGATATGTCTCGTGAGAACGATGCGATTTTTTTTTTTTTTTTTAAGAGCTCATCTGGCGACTGCCTACTTGGGCATTAGTCGCCGTATTAAAACTGGCCTAGTTCTAGGCTACTTTAAAATAAAATTAAAGAGAGAAAAAAAAAACAACACCCCAAAAGGGGGAAAGGAAGCAAGCTGGTGCGTCGGGGAGAGGTCCCCCATGCGCAGGAGCGTGCAACTAAAGGAAAAAAACAAACAAAAAACAAAAAAAACAAAAAACAAATGCAAAAAAAAACAACAAAACAAAACAAAAAAACAAACAAACCTTGCTTAAATAATAGGGAGAAGGCCGGCCTCCCCCAAGAAGTCAACAAGTTCACAAGTCAATGTGCACGAATCTGTCCCGAGCACAAGGGACAGGCGGTAGCGACCCCGCCCATCCCGGTACTGGGACAGGTATCGTGCGCGAAGATCACCCAGACTGGGACATTCGACAAGAATGTGCCGAACAGTCTGGGGGACGACGCAGTCGTTGTAATAGGGCGCAGGCGAGCGCTCCATCAAATAACGATGCGTCACACGAGTGTGCCCGATTCGGAGACGAGATAAAGCAACCTGAAGCCGCCGCGGCATTGGGGAATAGGTCCATGGGAACAGTCGCGGCGCAATGGCACGTAACTTTAAGTTCCCTTCGACCGTCTCCCATCTTCTTTGCCAAGCAGTCCGAAGAGCTGCCCGTATTCCTGTCATGTAGTCGGTGTGAGGAAGAGCGAAACGCTGGTCCGGTCGCAGAGTCCTCGCGGACTCTTTGGCACCCTCATCGGCACGCTCATTCCCCGCAATTACTACATGTCCAGGAACCCAGCAGAAGATAATCTCGACATCTGCCCGGCTCGCCAAAACAGTGGCGTCACGGATATCGCGAACCAGGGGATACGGAGATTCCAATGCCCCGAGAGCACTCAGGTCGCTTTGTGAGTCGCTATAGATCACAATCCGGTCTCCGAACAGGGCACGTCGAGCAATCTCCCGTACCGAGTGGTGTATTGCCACCAGCTCGGCCGTGAAGACAGACGCAGCGCCTGGTGAGCCCCGCTGACTTCAAACAGAGGGGATACGGCGTGGAAGCCGACCCCCTCTTGGGACTTGGAGCCATCCGTATACACTGGCACGGTTCCAGCGTGACACGATGTGTGCTCCAAAAAGGTCGAACGCAATACTCCCGGCGCAGTACAAGCTTTGGGAGAAGAGGCGTGGCGACAAATATCCAAATGTGGTACCCTCCAGGGTGGCGTCCTGGGCAGAACCAGGGGCGCCACCGGCCCGAGAGCTATATCTACCTCTCGAAGGAGTTTCCTGGCCCTAAACCCAGTTGGCTTAGGGTATGACTGGCGTCTCTCGGCGGCATAGGCACCATAGAGATCAGCTGCGGATGCAGTGAGAGCTTTTGGCGACTGAGGGAGGCGCCGGGCTCGTGCGTACAGGCGAGTGATGCACTGCACGCGGCGCAGAGCGAGGGGCATCTCCCCAGCATTGACCAACAGGCTCTCAATGGGGGAAGTGCGGAAGGCACCGGTCGCAAGGCGAAGGCCGGTGTGGTGGATCGAATCCACCTTCCGCAATAAACGCTCGGCTGCGGATGCATAAAACTCGCATCCGTAGTCGAGCTTCGAACGATCAAAGGATCGATAAAAAAGTAGGGCAGTAGCCCTATCAGCGCCCCAAGGGCTAAACGTCACGGAACGGAGAATGTCCATGGTGCAGGTACAAGAGACCCTAAGGCTGCGAATATGAGCCTCCCAGGTGAGGCGTCTATCGAATACAAGACCAAGGAAACGGTGCGACTCAACCACATCCAGGCGCACCCCATTAAGTAACAAATCTGGGGCGGGGTGAAGCCGTGGATGGCGGCAGAAGTGCACCATCTTAGTCTTGGCCAAAGAAAACCGAAACCTGTGCGCTTCGGCATAGCGAGAGACGCGGTTCAATGCCTGTTGGAGTCGACGCTCCAGAGTTGGCATCTGGGCCGCGCCAAAAGAGATCGAAAGGTCGTCCACGTAGAGCGTAGCGAGAACATCTTCCGGCAGCACCGAGGTGATGCCGTTGATACTCAGGGCAAAGAGTGTGATACTGAGGACACTTCCCTGCGGGACACCCTCTTCCTGCTCCTTTAGGCCGGAGAGGGCTCCCCCTACCCGTACGCGCAATCGACGATCTCGCAAAAATTCAGATATAAACATTGGGAGGCATCCCCTTGCCCCCATCGTGTGGAGAGTCTCCATGATACCGTATCGCCATGCAGAATCATAGGCCTTCTCCAGATCGAAAAACACCGTGGCGTAGTGCTGTCTACGAAGGAAAGCCTCGCAGACGGCATTTTCCAGTCGGAGCAGAGCATCAGACGTGGAGTGGAACTTGCAGAAGCCACACTGTGCAGAAGACAGATGGCCTCCGATGTCCAGGAAAAAGGCTAATCTAACATTTACCAATTTCTCCATCAACTTGCACACGCAAGAGGTTAAAGAGATTGGGCGGAAACCGGTCGGAGTAGAGTGATCTCTCCCCGGTTTGCGAAAGGCGAGCACAGTAGCGATTCGCCAGGAATCTGGGAGAAGACCCTCCACCCAGATCCTGTTGAACAAATCTAACAGAAAGGCCATGCCTCGCTCACCCAGGTGTCGAAGCGTGGCGTACGAGACATCGTCCGGACCATGGGCGGTGTCTGCGCACGAAGCGAGAGCGGAGCGCAACTCACTCCCAGTAAACTTGTCGTTGAAGGGTTCTCCGCCTCTGGAGGTAAAGTCCAGTTGGTGGCCTTCCGCGACATGACGACGTGCATTGAATGCTGGCGGAGCAGCATCCCGGCTAGAGAATGCGGAAAAAGCGGTCGCTAAGGATTCCGCCACGGACGCGGGGTCCGAGATTGCGGTCCCATTCTCCTGGAGAACGGGAGGGGGGTCCTGCGAGAACTTGCCCCGAATCCTTTTTACTCGCTTCCAAACCTCTGCTAAAGGGGTCTTCCCGTTAAGTGAAGACACGTATGCCCGCCAAGAAGAGCGGCGGGCGTGCTTCGAAATATACCGGAACCTAGCCCTAGGCCGACGAAATTCAGCGATAGTGAAATCGTTCGGGCCGCGCTTATAGCGCATGTAAGCATAACGCTTCTGTTTGAGGGCCGTCTCACACTCGGCCGACCACCATGGGAGTGGTCGGCGTGCAAAACGGCCAGACGTCCTAGGAATAGTAGTCAGGCCCGCGGCGATGAGGTTGCCGGAGAAGAACTCAACGGCCTCATCTACCGACCTAAACTCCTCGACTGAGATAGAGAATTCAGTCATTTCCTGAAATGCAGGCCACCGCGCTCACGCCAAGCACCACCGAGGTGGTCTCTCAGGCGGCAGTTGTCCTGAAAATGATATTTGAATGGGAAAGTGATCACTACCATGGAGGTCATCGACCACCCCCCAATCAAAATCAGGCTGTGCATCCGAAGAGCACAAAGATAGGTCAAGGCAAGAAAATGAAGCGGTTCTCGGACAGTGATGCGTAAACTCATCCACGTTTAGGACACCCATCTCAAGCTCTTCGATCAGATCGGGAAGGACTTGTCCCCTGGGATTTATGGAGTAATCTCCCCATGTTGTGCATGTAAGGTCGCATGCTCAAGGAACAGGGATTTAAGGGAGTAAAGGTCCACAGAGGACTTGTCCAAGCTCCACATGCGTGTGGCAAACTGTGGGAGGTGGAGAGAGAGACAGTTTGATGAGAATTCGAGGAAACTCGAAGAACCAATGCGAGAGAGGGTATAAAAGCTTACCCTGGCCGGAGAACCCGAGCAAGGACCTTACTTGCGAGGAGGAATCGTTCGCGATGCCACTCACTTCAGAAGTTTTCTGGCCGGCCGAGTCCCAGAGTTTGAAGAAAATTTGAGTGTAGACGGTTCCTTCTTCTTCAAGCTTCGTAACAGTTCTGCCCAGAGTCCAGGAGGTTTGGGTTGATATGGGTTTCAGCGAGTTGTTTCTTTCTCCAGGTTTTGATGAATAGTGGCCGTTTGTCCCTCCCACAAGGGGTTTTCAAGGAATTGGGAAGGGGGAAGTTGAGGGATGATTAGGAAGGAGTTGAGGGGTCTCCAAGTCAAAACACCATGTACCCATAGTAAAGCCATAAACCACCGTGTCCACTGTGCCGATCGCCGAGGAGATGGAGAAGGGCAATATTTGTCCAGCTGTCCAGGACAGTCCTAAGCGCGCAACACCCTCACCTCCCATGAATACTCATAAACTATAAACCGCTCGCTCTGTCTTCAATAGACTAGAATGGCTCAGACAGAGGGGAATGGGAGGAGAACCAAATACGGGAGGCAAATCCGAACTATTCTCTTATGACTTACATGCCTTCATGCACGCTCAAACAGACACATGTGTAAGACAGCGCAATAGGCCTGCAATCTTAATTAGGCGCACCAGTGCCATCTTTTCTAGCAACTTGCTAAGAATAGATGGTAGGAGCTATACGGCGATAGTGATCTGCGTCCAATCCGTCCCTGCCAGGTTTGAGAAAGGAGAGGACAATCTCAATGCGCCATGATGATGAATAAGCACCTTTCACCCATAAAGGGTTATATAAGACAAGTAAGAAGAGGACAAGGTGTGGATAAAGGTACTGAATTATATCATAATGGAGCCCATAAAGGCCAAGAGAGGTAGACCTACAAAGGGACAATGCAGCATGCAACTCGTGGATGGAGAACAAGGAATTATATGGAAGGTTAGGGTACATCCCCAAAATGAGGGAACGAGACTCTTCGTTTTATTTATAAGTTATAAATGCATTATTGTAATGACTGACACTACCGAGGCAAGGAAATGGTTGGCCAAAGCGTTGCTGACGACAAATCTGCCATTCACTTAAGATCTCTGCAAATTGAGAGTTTATTATGACCGGCATAACAACCCTGGATCTTGTTAATCCTCTTCTAAATCTTTGCGATAGGGCTCATAGAAGAATTTTTTTTTTTTAGGAGCCCATCTGGCGACTGCCCACTTGGGCATAAGTCACCGGAATCACGACAGCCTGGCACTAGGCTACTTTAAAATAAGAATAACAATGATAAAAATGGGAAAACGTAACAATTAGGAAGCAATCACCGGCTTCTGGGGAAGGTCCGCCTCAACCTGGCGCAGGAGCGTGCAACCTACAAAGAAAACAATAACACAAAAAAAAACTTACTTAAATAAAGGGGAGAAGCCCGGCCTCTCGCAAAAAGTCAACAAGTCAATGTGCACGAACTCGTCTCGAGTAGAAGGAACAGGCGGTAGCGGTACAGGTATCGAGCGCGAAGATCACCCAGACTGGGACGTTCAACAAGAATGTGGCGAACAGTCTGGGGGACGACGCAGTCGTCGCAATAGGGCGCTAGTGAGCGCTCCATCAGATAGCGATGCGTCACACGAGTGTGTCCGATTCGGAGACGACAGAAAGCGACCTGAAACCGTCGCGGCATTGGGGGATAGGTCCATGCGAACAGTCGCGGCGCAATGGCACGCAACTTTAAGTTCCCTTCGACCGTCTCTCATCTTCTTTGCCAAGCAGCCCGAAGAGCTGCCCGTATTCCTGCCATGTAGTCGGTGTGAGGAAGGGCGAAACGCTGGTCCGGTCGCAGAGTCCTCGCGGACTCTTAGGCGCCCTCATTCCCCACAATTCCTACATGTCCAGGAACCCAACAGAAGATAATCTCGACATCCGCCCGGCTCGCCAAAACCGTGGCTTCACGGATATGACGAACCAGGGAATGCGGAGATTCCAATGCCCCGAGAGCACTCAGGGCGCTTTGTGAGTAGCTATAAATCACAATCTGGTCCCCGAACCGGGCACGTCGCGTAATCTCCCGTACCGAGTGGTGTATTGTCACCAGTTCGGCCGTGAAGACAGACGCAGCGCCTGGCAGAGCCCCGCTGACTTCAAAATAGTTTATAGACTCATTGAGTTGTTCCCCTCCACGGAAATCTTTAGTAAAAGGCGAAAGATTTATGCGTTCTGAAGGGAAACCAGACGTGATAATGAGTATAAAGTAAACGAGGGATAAAGAGTATAAAATAAACTAGGGATAAGGAGTGTAAACTAAAAATAATAATTTTTTAGGGGTCTTAATACAAAAAGTGCACTTTTAACAGGCCCTTAATTTCTCAGTGGGGACCTACTGTTTAATGTGGGATTGGAACTACAAGTATCAATCAGTGTATGGGAGCCGCTGTGAACTTGACCTAAATCAAAACTCTGCCCAATGTTGCTTAACAATTAGTTCCACTCAGTTAAGCTATGCTGGAAAGTTTATGATAGTGTAACAAGGAATTTTTTTAAAGCTCCCATCCGGCGACTGCCATCAAGGGTATAAGTCGTCGTAATTAACAAAATCAGCCGAGTACTAGTCTAGGGAAAATTCTGACAAAAAAACACCCTCAAATTAAAAAATTGCTGATAACAGTTGCCTCATCTTCTCCCTGCTTACATTTAGCTCGAGTCATAATGGTCAACAAGGAAAATTTGAAAAGAAAAACCCACCCCTCCTCTCCATTCCCCAACTCCCACAAATAGGAGCTTCGCCTCCCCACAGCCCATACCACGACTTAGTTAACCATATATGACGGCTCTTTTCATCTCCTTGCTCTCCATGTCCCTGGTCTTCCCTGCAGCTTTTCCTTCTATTCAGCAATCCCCATGCCAAAACAATGCACAGGAGCATGTGATCATGACATACCTGGAACTTTCCTTGCCCGCTATTGGGTCAATGGTTTGGGGTCCTGATACCATTATCCTCTTCATTAGAATCAAAGCATAAGTACCTAATCCAGGCACTCAATTCCAAAATATCAAATAACAGGTTTACTGCCTGGCTCAAGTCAGATGTGTCATTCATTAGGTTTAAAGTCTCAACTGTCTGACTGTTTGGACCATATCTTCATTTTCAAAAAATCATGGCTTGTCCTGTATTAGTGAGCCAAAACCTTTGCTTAAACTGCTGCCAGGGCACCATCTCCACTCAGGACCTTAGGGACATCCCAATTTTTTTAAAAAGTGGGCAAGGCAAAGTGCTAACATTTATTCCCTCACACCATCTGCACATATTTGATGGGAGACAGGCCCACAGGAAACTACAAGTACTCTCTACCCATAAGTGGCACCTACCTCCACTATTACAAGCGAACCTATTCAGGTACATAGATAAGCTCTATCTACAGACAACTTGTTGTAATTCCTGCTGGCTCCACCCCTCCTATTCAAACAGAACTTGACCGACACATTTTCTCATGATATTCTGCATTCTCACATGAATGCCTGATATTTAATTCTTGGCCTCACAGGAGACATGCCAAAATTCACGTCCTTTGTCCCCCCCCCCAAAAAAAAAAATAATCAGGAGCATGGTGCCCTTTGTGGTCATATGCTCCTCTCTCCAACACTGAATTCTGTTTCAGCCTCAAGGTACAGCAAGGAATTCTACTCTACCATAATGACCTCAGCTACTATGCCTCCAAATTTTTAGACCCTAAATAACCCAACCATCCCATTAAACAACATACTGAGGGCAGCAGTCTGGCCCTGTTGTTAACTTAGTTGGCCTTCCCTTCCCTACCACCCTTACCCATTACTTTTAAGCCTCGAGATCAGAGACCATGTGGGAGGTGCAACAGCAATGTGCACCATTGTTCCTAAATCACTAACCTTTTTTATTCCAATCCTTGTCCTGGCTCCAGTAGCCAACCTTTTCCTGATGCCCCTGCTCTGAATAATAAACACAACTATCTTCCACTTCTACCATCTGTGTCAGGTTTCCTTGGATCTCCAATTAAATTTCTTTTCACTCATCTAGCTGCAGTGAAGTGGAAATTCTTGCCCATTCATCTCACCTCTCCCATCATAGTCTACATCTAGTTGTTGTTTATAGCTCTCCGGGAGAAGATGACCTATCTACCCAGGCCTTCTAAGTGATCTTATCATTCAGCTCCCTCACCTCTTTCTCCTTCAGAGAGATTTCAACAGGAGGGACAGAACTTAAGGAGTCAGCTGCTTGATCTTTCTTACGATCCTTGCCACCTTGTGGAAATATCTTGCTTTCTGACCTCTGGCTCAACCACTTATCTCAATCCCTACAAACAATCTCTTGCTTTTTAATGAAGCTCAGCTGAATTTTTCCTGGGGTGCATCATCATTGAACTTTGGTATCAATCACTTCCAAGAGACCCTTTCTCCTCTTCCCCACCTTTCCCCTGTAATAAAGTGAAAACTAACAATGACATCTCCCACAAAAAGTTTGTAATGAGACATCTGTGAAGAAAGCAGTGAAAATAAAGTGAAACTGTGTGAAAAATATAGCCATAGATCCTGCACAAGCATTGAGGCCAACAGGGCACAATAGTGCGGATATTGTGGCACCCCCCCAACCTGTCTCTGCAGGCTGGCATTGTTCCTGTCTACCTCCTATTCCGATGTCTGGCAGCAGGTCCACTGAAAGTGGATGGTCAACTTTATGCACATCCCGAATTAAAACTTGAGGCCCTCTGACTACTCTCTCCGTCAGGACTTGCTGCTCATGCAAGATCATGGAAATAATGGTGTTTTTGTGCTTCTCCGTTTTATCCAGAGGTGCCTCCGTTTGGGCTTTGCAGCATTTATTTTCGGCACTATTAATTAATTCATTTATCCAGAGGCTAACTACCTGTTTCCTGACTGCCAAGTTGTGACATCTTCCCAAGAACATATTCTTTGCTCATGAACACCGCTTGAAGACGCACCATCATCCATAAAAATTAAGGCAAAAGCCAGCAATGCAAAAACACCTTTAAGTTTTTATACAAGTGTTTAGCAAAGTAGTGAAGTTAGGGAAATAATAATAATAATAAGTATTTATAATGCGCCCTTCATGGCTAACAGCCCTGAAGGGCGCATAGCTTGATTAGCAAAATGGGGAGTAAACTTTTACAGTGCTAAATGCAACAAAGGCATCAAAATTAAGAAATACCGATTAATGGTGGGGTTGGAATTTGAGATTGGTTACTCAAGAAAATAGAAATGTATTCCAACTAAACTTGGTTTCACTACCTTCTTTGGGACAGCCTTAATTTGACTTCTTTAATAAAATAACGATCCTCTGTTTGTGAATAGTGTATGGTGCTTTTAACAAGAGTGGGTGGTATATTCCTTTACAAATGTATCACTGTAGATATCGATTGCCAGAGTGAGCAGTGCATCTTGGAGGGTAAAAGACACCAACTCCAGTTTGAGTAATGGGTACCAAAGACATTAGGGTTATTATATCTGACAAAGCCATGAGAATATGTGGATCATAGTTTATGTATGAGGCAAGAGTTTGCTAGTGATGATACTATCATAGAAAGTTCTACTGCCCACTTTACTGTTTTCCAAGGAACTCACACTAGCGAAGTGGATTTCCACATTTGGGTACCAGGTTCAATTTATAGTGTGTGGAGAAAGTTTTTGGTGTTCATAGTGAGCTTGCTGCCAATTAGTGATGTACATAATCTGAGACATGTGCGCAGGCAACCCATCCACAAACCTTATCACATGCATAGCACATAATCATAGTATCAGCATAATTTTACTTATTGATAGTTCAATGCAAATGAATGCTGTTTTTAAGAGAATGGCTTCTTTTTGATAACAAGTGCAGGACTAGTTTCAGAGAATCACACTCGATCCTTTAGCTTTATCAATCATCACCTCCCAGAGTTGAGTCACCGGACCATTTGGAGGAGGCAGACGCTCTATAAATATGCCCTCCATGTTTTTTTTCTCTCTCACTCTGTCATGGTATTATTTTTTTGTTGCTCTTTTTTTCTTTCTTATTTTATAGGAAACAAATGTCTTTGGTAAAACTTAATATCAGTGTGTAAAGCTGAAGAATGTAGTTTAATGCTCCCAAACTAGTTCTGTACTTGTGACCAAAAATGAAATAAATGATTAAAAAACAACTTTCCTTTGCATTGATCTTCATACACAAGATATATCACTCTTTCCTCTATATATCTGAGCTTGCTTGATGTGACAGAGGTGCAAAACCCTCAGGCCTCTCAACTTGCATAATGGTCATTCTGATCTTTATATAGATTTAATAACCAGCAAGGAGAGCTCATCCATGAATGTAATGGAGGGGTGGGGCAAATTAATCTGCTTCCAAATAATAGTTAAATAAAGCACAGGTTTAAAAGGGAACACAAACATCCAAACATATTAAGGAAACTCAGTGCTATTTTTGGTTAAATGTATGGAAAAAATAATTGAAACCAATAAAGACATCTTTAACAAAGAGTTGTTGAAAAGGCAATCAAAGTTAGACATGAAAATAAAATGTGTGGAAGGTGCATAAATAAAACAAATTAATTAGGGTATTAGGATATGGTAGGGTGCAGCAGCAGTTTCCCAGAGCCTCTCCCCATTATGCAATAGGAAGGTCTCCTTATAGGTTTGATACATTACAAAAAGCACCCCCCTCCCCCCAAAAAACCTTGAGAGGAAATAAACTGACCTAAGAAGCAATTCCACCTTTTCTTCTTGTGTCATCACAACATGTTCAGGAACCATTTCGTGTTCAGTAATATTAATAAGCAATTCAGATTCTAAAAATTGCTCTAAAATGTATTTGGGAGCCATGTCAACGAGAGCCTACAAAAGAAAAGTAAAAGAATTGTTAATTATTTAAATTCAATGTTTATTTTCTATTCTTTTCTCTTTATTTTAGAAGAAACAATAGAAATATAGCAGACAGAAATGTTTTTTTTTAGGAGCTCATCTGGTAGCCGCTAATGAAGGAAACGATAAAGAAAAAATCTTTAAAAGATAATTTTAAAAAAAGAAGACAAGAATAAACCAAACAATCCATCAAATATCAACTATAATAAAACAGATATGAGCATGTGGGGGCCCTGAGAGAAATCTGCCTCACCCAGGGGGACTAGAGCTAACCATCATCAAATTAAAATAGAATGGCTGAGACAGACCTCCTCTTCTAAACATTCGATTAAGTCACAATCAGGCGTGAAGGAATCTGGCCCAAGGATGGGAGAGAAACAGTAGTGACCCCATTCATCCCAGTACTGGGAGACTTAGAGACTTACTGCCCTCTTTGGGGAATCTTATTGAGAATGAAAAGGAAACATATACACAGGAGTGCTCATATTAACACAAGGCTCGATGGGAATAAATCTGTACATAGTATAAGGAAAGCTTTATTCACAGACTACTTTTGAAGGTATGAAGACCTCCATTCTCAATCTCACAATAATTTTAAACACATTCTTAAGTCACTAAAAATCACAACACAAGCAAACTTTTTCAAGGTTCTTAAAAAGGTATATTTAAAGCAGCAAATGAATAAACATTCATTAAAATTGTCCACCTACAAACTCTGGTCCATTATCACTAAAATAGTAATTTGGCTTCAATACACACATCAATCAATAAAACTATTTGATCCACTAACTATACAATGATGACACATTTTTCAACAGAGTAATACATGAACATATTCTTATAGTCCACTATCACAATCATGCCACCATTCCTGGCAAAGAGACACTACCAATAATGATCATCTTAAATGGTTCCTTTGCATCAGTCTATAGTGGGCATTTCATATTCTTAACAAAAAAACAGAAATTAGTAAAACACACTTTGCTTCATTCATTCCCATATGTCCAAAACTGTCATGCATGACTTTAAACAATCCAATTATTCCAACCAAATCTTCTGCATATCTCTTAAATTTAGTTCGACACAGGCCACTAATTCAAATTAATTCTACTCTCTATACATCTCTTTAACGCTCAAACCATTGAAAACATCTCTCCATTTTAAAATTATCATCATTTAAAACCTTACACTTATCAACCAAATTTCAAGTGCTGCCATGTCATTCAACATGAAGTGAAGTAATTTCTGTATAAGGGACTAATAGCACATATAGGTAGAAGTTTAAATCCCTGTAATTATAATTTTCGCTGGGTGTAAGGGAATGGTCACTTCCCCCCCCCCCTCGTTCACTCTTGGTGCAGTTCCAAGGCGGTCACCGCAAAGACATCCGGCCGAAGGCATCGGCGGGTCCCGCGTGACCGCAGCACTGCCCCAGACCGTGCCATGAAAGAGGTCACCCCCCCCATCGTTCACTCGTGATGCAGTCCCAAGGCGGTGGTTACCGCAAGGACATCCGCCCCAGGCATCGGCGAGTCGAAAGTTTGACCAGAGGGTGGCATAACTCGTTGCCATGTAAGACCCTAAAGGTCAAAAAGGTAAGATCTCCCCCCAGGAGAGTGAGATCCAGTTTCAGGTCGAACAAAGAAATTGGAGACGGTTTTCTCCCAACCTCGATGGCTAACGAGGAGCCGATGTTTGACTTCGTGGGAAAGACCGTTTGGAAAAGGAACTCTCCTGGGGCCGTCCTCAAGCTCCCCCCCCTTACCACCCCCAGTGGGGGTGCGAGGTATAAATGAGGAACTCTGAGGAAAATCGGGGTAGTATACGTCAGGCCAGGTGACGAAGTCCTCGGTTCCAAAACCGGGCTACCTTAGACTGGATAGGTAGTATACGTCAGGCCAGGTGACGAAGTCCTCGGATCCCCAACCGGGCTACCTAGACTGGATAGGTAGTATACGTCAGTCTCTAGGTGACGAAGTCCTCGGATCCACACCGAGCTACCGAGACTGGAGAGGTAGTTTACTTGTGTCGCCAGACCAAGAAGCACCCTGCAAGAGAGGCAGGGCTACCTACCTTAAGGGGCTAAGAAAAAGCTCATCCTTGAGCTAAGTCCCTGGTTGTCAAACCAAACAATAAGTGAACTTTGGTAAGTTCGACTTACTCTCGCCAGAGAGATTCCTCATATCCTGGTGCACATTAAACACCAGAGGTATTCCTCGTCTTTGAGGAATTAAGAAGAAGAAGGAAAAGGCTCCCCCTCGAGCCCGTTATTCGGTGGTCACACCAAACTGTAAGTAACTTATTCTCGCCAGAGAAACCCCCCTCCGTCATCCTCGCCCGTGAAGAAGACCCTCCCCGAGTTCAGTCCTCGTCCATAAGGAAATTAGTAACGAAGGAAAAGCTCCTCCTCGAGCTCGTTACTCGGTGATCACACCGCACTCCAAGTAAGCTTGATTCAAGAACCAAGTTCAACTCACTCTCGCCAGAGAGACCACGACTACCTGGGTGTTGCATAGAGCACCGTATTGATTCTCGTCCTTGAAGAATCCCCCCCCCCCCGGAAGAACGTGTGGACCCCCCAGCTGCTACCCTCGCCAAGACGACCGTGGAATTCCGCCCATCTACACGCGTCAAGTGTAAATATTTCTGAGGCCCTTTAAACTCCACGAGTCCGTAAGCCTAATTCTAATATTATTGTTTTGTCTAGAGAAAACGTGAACTTAATTTTGTGGGTCAACTAATTTAATTAATTCTTGTTTATAATAATATTTAGAGTATTGCTGTAGTTAAAGTATAAAGGTTGTGTATTCAATGGTTAAAGATAAAATATAAGTTTATTTTGTGAATTAGTGGGCGTTTCTTTTATATCCTGACGTGTTTGGTAAAGGCTCAGTTCATTAAGATATTCTTATAATATCAATATATTAGACACTCTTAGCACTCTTAGAATAGAACAAAAAGGAGGGGCATTCTACGACACTAACTAAATAAAAGAGGTGTCAGAGGAGGTCAGTAGGGTTCTAGCAGAAAGAATTCTACGACATATAATTAAAGTGGTGTCAGGTGTGGGGTTATTATTAGAAAGAACCCAGCAGTGTCTAATTAGGAAAGAGCCAACACGTAAAGGAAGATCAGGAATAAGAGAATAATTGACGAGAGGAAAATTGGTAGAGTTAGGGGTGGTAACAATATAAAGGTAATTGGTAGGTCAAGTGGTAAATTTGAGGTCGGGAGTGATATTTCAATCAGCATAGTAGTGGGATTAAGGGTTATTTATGCTGAGCGCTACCTGGTGAGTGGCGGCATAATTATCTGAAAATACAGAAAGGAAAAATCGACGGACCAACACGAAATGGATCCAGTCAAAAGATTTTACCAACAAGCCCAAAGTCTGGGACTTGAAGGCACAGAAATGCATGACTACGTCATGGCAGAATTAAGAATTGATTGTGTAGAAGAAGAAAGAATTTGGGATATAGAAAAGGAACAAGAATTAATAAAGTTTGAGAGAGAAAAAGAGGATATAATAAGAGAGGATACAAGAGAACGTGAATTAATGGAAATATGGATGAACCGGAATAGTGAAGAATCCCGAATACAGCGGAAAATAGAAACAGAGGAAAGAAGAATGCTGAGAGGAGGTAAAACAAGCGAAAGAATAATATTGTTGAAAAGAGAAGCACAAGAATTCAGAATAAGGATAGAAATGGAAGATGAAGAAAGAAGACTAAAGATAAAGCTGGAAGATGAAGAAAGAAGAACTCAACGGGAAAACGAAATAGCGAAAGCAGAACAAGAAGCCGAGGAAAGGAGAATGCAGATGGAAAAAGAGTCAAAAGAGAGGAGAATAAAGATTAAAAAAGAAATAGATGAAAGGAGAATGAAGAGGGAAATAGAACGTGCTCAAGCGGAAAGAGAAGAGAGAGAAGAAAAGGAAAGATTGCTCGCACTCGAAAGAGCATCTATCGAGAATCTCCTAGAGGCCGAGGAAGTTGGAGCCCGGCCTGGACCTAAGAAAGGACCATCGAGGGAAACCCAGCCAATTGGGGTAACGATGGAAGAAGTAGGAAGTAGGAAGGAGGTACCAGCAGGAGTACCTAAGAAAGAACCTACGAGGAGAACCCAGCCAAATGGGGTTATCAGGGAAGAAGTTGAAGGTAGGGTAGAGGTACGAGCAGGTGTACCTGAGGAACTACCGGCGAAGAGAAGTGAGTCAAATGAGTTGACAAGGAAGGAGGAAAGAGGTGCTATGGCTATGCACTCGGGTAAGACTAAACAAATGGTAGACGCGGATGAGTATCCCCTACCCCTAGTAGTCTCCTCCCCAAACGGAACGTCCACGGAGTTACCGCTAAATCGCCAAGTCGTAGTGAGCGCCAAGCCCACTAACGACCTCGCAGGGAAAAGTTTTCTCGATCCCCAAAGATCGAACCCAGACCCGATCTTCCCGTGTACAGGGTTAAAGGAGAGCTATGGGACCTACGCTCCCATCAATTATGCCCCGCTACAACAGGCCGCTCAAGCCTTAATGTTTAATTTAAAGGTAGTCAAGTACCATAATATGAGTAAGTCGAGTAGGTTGAAATACCACTACCATTTAGTAACATACTTGGGTAGACTCAATAACCAGGACGGCCGACTCAGGCGCGGTAGAATAATGGTCACAGAGCACCATTTTAGTATTAGCTACCTCAAAGGAGCCGATAAAGGACAGCTGCTCTATAGGCGGAGACGAAATACCATTGAGGGTTATTTCAGCACCTAATGAGCGTGAAACCATGTTTTCATTTGTTGTTCGTGTAAATATTTATCGGTAGGATTTAAGTTCTCAAAAACTTAGAAATGTAAGGAAGTAGCTTGTTTTGTTGTTTTTTTTTATGGGTAATCGATGAATTAAGGTTTTGTTATGTTCATGTAAAATTGTAAATCGAGTGTCTAGCTCGACACATTGCCTGTGTAAACGCGCGCGTGGGCGCTCATATGTAAGGAAACTTAATGTAAGGGAGGGCTCAAAGAAATACAACTTTGCTAAGCTCGACTAGGTTGAGTAAGTTGTTTTGAGTTCCCGGGAGCATCCCCCGCCCCCCCCATTATTTTCTTCGGTGGGAGGTGTGTAAGGGAATGGTCACTTCCCCCCCCCCCTCGTTCACTCTTGGTGCAGTTCCAAGGCGGTCACCGCAAAGACATCCGGCCGAAGGCATCGGCGGGTCCCGCGTGACCGCAGCACTGCCCCAGACCGTGCCATGAAAGAGGTCACCCCCCCCATCGTTCACTCGTGATGCAGTCCCAAGGCGGTGGTTACCGCAAGGACATCCGCCCCAGGCATCGGCGAGTCGAAAGTTTGACCAGAGGGTGGCATAACTCGTTGCCATGTAAGACCCTAAAGGTCAAAAAGGTAAGATCTCCCCCCAGGAGAGTGAGATCCAGTTTCAGGTCGAACAAAGAAATTGGAGACGGTTTTCTCCCAACCTCGATGGCTAACGAGGAGCCGATGTTTGACTTCGTGGGAAAGACCGTTTGGAAAAGGAACTCTCCTGGGGCCGTCCTCAAGCTCCCCCCCCTTACCACCCCCAGTGGGGGTGCGAGGTATAAATGAGGAACTCTGAGGAAAATCGGGGTAGTATACGTCAGGCCAGGTGACGAAGTCCTCGGTTCCAAAACCGGGCTACCTTAGACTGGATAGGTAGTATACGTCAGGCCAGGTGACGAAGTCCTCGGATCCCCAACCGGGCTACCTAGACTGGATAGGTAGTATACGTCAGTCTCTAGGTGACGAAGTCCTCGGATCCACACCGAGCTACCGAGACTGGAGAGGTAGTTTACTTGTGTCGCCAGACCAAGAAGCACCCTGCAAGAGAGGCAGGGCTACCTACCTTAAGGGGCTAAGAAAAAGCTCATCCTTGAGCTAAGTCCCTGGTTGTCAAACCAAACAATAAGTGAACTTTGGTAAGTTCGACTTACTCTCGCCAGAGAGATTCCTCATATCCTGGTGCACATTAAACACCAGAGGTATTCCTCGTCTTTGAGGAATTAAGAAGAAGAAGGAAAAGGCTCCCCCTCGAGCCCGTTATTCGGTGGTCACACCAAACTGTAAGTAACTTATTCTCGCCAGAGAAACCCCCCTCCGTCATCCTCGCCCGTGAAGAAGACCCTCCCCGAGTTCAGTCCTCGTCCATAAGGAAATTAGTAACGAAGGAAAAGCTCCTCCTCGAGCTCGTTACTCGGTGATCACACCGCACTCCAAGTAAGCTTGATTCAAGAACCAAGTTCAACTCACTCTCGCCAGAGAGACCACGACTACCTGGGTGTTGCATAGAGCACCGTATTGATTCTCGTCCTTGAAGAATCCCCCCCCCCCCGGAAGAACGTGTGGACCCCCCAGCTGCTAC
This sequence comes from Ceratothoa steindachneri, assembly GCA_963969495.1. Classification (NCBI taxonomy): domain Eukaryota; kingdom Metazoa; phylum Arthropoda; class Malacostraca; order Isopoda; family Cymothoidae; genus Ceratothoa; species Ceratothoa steindachneri. The sequence continues at coordinate 79,007,928 of OZ018323.1, forward strand.
CCTCGCCAAGACGACCGTGGAATTCCGCCCATCTACACGCGTCAAGTGTAAATATTTCTGAGGCCCTTTAAACTCCACGAGTCCGTAAGCCTAATTCTAATATTATTGTTTTGTCTAGAGAAAACGTGAACTTAATTTTGTGGGTCAACTAATTTAATTAATTCTTGTTTATAATAATATTTAGAGTATTGCTGTAGTTAAAGTATAAAGGTTGTGTATTCAATGGTTAAAGATAAAATATAAGTTTATTTTGTGAATTAGTGGGCGTTTCTTTTATATCCTGACGTGTTTGGTAAAGGCTCAGTTCATTAAGATATTCTTATAATATCAATATATTAGACACTCTTAGCACTCTTAGAATAGAACAAAAAGGAGGGGCATTCTACGACACTAACTAAATAAAAGAGGTGTCAGAGGAGGTCAGTAGGGTTCTAGCAGAAAGAATTCTACGACACTGGGTATCCCATTTTTTGGCAATATACATTTTCTAAAAAATGTTGAAGACCCCCACAATGGCTGCTAACTTTGTATCATCAGCAAAACATTGAGATTTTGCTTTTAATGCCTACTTCTAAGTCATTGAAGAGTATCAACAATAATAATAAACTACCCTCTGCTTTCTATTCTTCCGCCACTCTGCCACCCAATTTAAAATACCAGAAACTCTATACATTCTTAATTTATGCACTAGTCTCATATAAGGGACCTTATCAAAAGCCTTACAAAAATCTAACTAAGCTACAGCTACGACATTTCCTTTATCCAATCGTCCTGTGGCATAATTTAGAAATTCTAACAGATTTGTGAGGCGAGATTTACTTGACTAGAATCCATGCTATCACTCAACAAGCTACCACTTTCTAAAGTGGTTGTAAGAATTCATCCCTACTTTCTCTTAGAAAATATCTTGATAGGAAGTTGTAGAATTAAATTGTTCCTAGTCAATGGACCATATTTAGTACTCTGGATTTGATCCTAAATTTGCCTGATAAATCAATTTAGAAGATTCTGACAAAGTGCCATTGGGCTATGGTTTTAATTTCTCCTTTAACCCTGACATTTCTAATTTCATTAAATTTTTAAGCTCCTTTGAGTACTTAATCAAACGATGCACTTCCTTAGAAAAGGACTAAATTTCCCTAAGCTCATTTTGGATTCAAACTTAAAAACAATAAAGATATTATGGTTTTTAACTCTGATGAGCGAAATAATGTGATTTTGAAGACTTCTTACTTAGACAAAATGAACTTTGCTTTCTGACAAAACTACCTATTTTAAGGTGAGGTTAAATCTACTCAAAACTAGTCAATAAAAATTTGGTGTGGTTGCTTAAAGGGTTTCTAGAATGAAGTTTAAAACATATTTACCATACCTCCCTTATTTTTAGGGCTTCCCAAGATACATAAGGAAAATGTTGCCCTCTCAGTATTTCATATAAAAAATTCTGAAGACTTTATAGTTAAAATTAGGAAGGTTTGATTTAGTTTCACTGTTCACAAATGTCCTTAGTGATTTTACTCTTATTGGCCATATATGACTGTGTACCAGAAATAACTATTTTAGCTTTAATGGTAATTTGTATAAATAAAACATTGGCCTACCCATAAGCTTTTCCTTTTCCCAAGTTTTAGCCAATATTTTCATGGAGTTCTTTGAGAAAGAATTTCCTCCTGATTCTTTGGTTCCTGGAGGGAATTGGTTTAGATATATTGATGATACTTTTGTATAGGATTGATTCATCTTAATGCATAGAGAATTTAAAACCAGTATTAAATTTCTTTTTACCTTTCACTCAATTTACTATTGAAATTGAGAAAGATGGAAAACTTCCATTTTTAAATGTTTTAGTTGTTAGAGATCAAGATTACCATTTTTTTAAATTCAAAGAGATTCATTCCAATCATTATGTCCATGCATTTTTCAACCATCATATTTCTACCAAGAAGGGTGCAATTATGGAAATGTTTCTATGCACTCTTTGGACTTGTGATCTTTGTTTTATTGGTGATTGAGTTTTTAAGAACTGAGACTATAATAACAATTTTATTCATGATGCTCCCTGGAAAAGCTAGAAAAAATTATTATAACAAGCATAATGCAGAGTCAATTATCTTAAATTTCTGGGTGAACTTTCGAGAATTAAAGTAGTTTTTGCCTTTTCTAAATCTCTTAAAGAATCCCTGAGACAATATTAGAAAACCTAAACACTCTTCAAGTTGTGTTTATGAAATATGTTGTTCCAATTCTGATGAAGTATATTGGAGAAACTATAGATATGGAATGATGTGTAAAATATAAAAGGGACCTCCTATTGGTAACTTAAACAGTTTGTTGATAAAACAGATAGAAAATCATCTCATTTAAATAATGCAAAACCTTATATTTTCATCTTAAAGGAAAACACTTATTGGCTTTAAATTTGTAAATAATTTTTTTTGTACATACTGAGGGTTAGGCATAGCATGTCACAAAATATATGTCAGTTGACTCTTTACATTCTTAGTTTGTGCTTTTTGTTTAATATTTAGTTTCTACTAGTGGTATGAAAAGGATAAGTTTTCACATCAAAATATATAAAATATTTTTGTTGTCTTTGCATTTATACTTTATTATATGTACACATACACACACAATTAATTTTCTCATTCATACCAGATAAAGGAAGAGTTGAAAAGTTGATAAAGTGGTAAACATTACAAGAAAAAAATAGAGAAAGACTCCAATATTGAGATTGTGCATAAAAGAATTGACTCATAGTACCTTTTTATAGTAATGAGAATATTTTAAACTGGCTCTTATTTTATGAATAACGTAATACTTAGTACTCACCTGTTTGGCAGAAGGAGACATGCCTGTTTGAACAACGATAATTGCTCTTTGAATATTTTCTTCTTGCATTCTAGTACAATATGTTTTTATGGTACGGACTCCAACCTATGAGATTAAGATGAATTTTTAGAAAAACTTGAATGTTACCCTTTTAAATGTTTTACAGGAAAATATATGATTCAGGTCAGCCTTATGGTGCCTGTCATATGCCATAGCAACCCATGATAGGATCTTATGAAAAATTAAAAGTATTTTGTTAACCCTTATAGCGCCAATCTTTTTTCGCAAAATCACCCTGGTGAAATTAGCCTTGGTACAGCGTTATGGAAAATAATAAAATAAATATTTAAATCCTTTATTATAAATCAAATAATATATCATTTTAATGGCAAAGAATTATTCTATTGATCTGACCTAAAAATTATTAACAGCCTTTTATATATTTAGAATTATGATTGGAAATGTTTGCTTGTTGCTCAAAATTTCTTGTTAACTGAAGAAATAAATTATTATTAAGGCAATACCATTTTATAGAAAATGTTGCTTATATTTATGGATAACATTTTTATATGAAAGAATTTTTAAAATTCAGGCAAAAAAATGAAAAAAAAATTAATCTATTTTGGGGGGCTGAATAGGCTTTCTCCCCTTAGTCAGCTTTGAATAACATGCTGATTTTAATTGGCTGATTTTTAAATGATTTTAATTTGATGAAAAACAAAAAAACGGTGTATTGAACAAAAAAAAAAAGGACAAATCTTCAAAAACCGGCTGTTTAGACATGTGTGAACCATAAATCAGCCCTTTTTTTGGTGGCCTTGAGCTGAGTCAAGTTACTCTCATTCATAAATCTCTGTTTACAAACAAAGAAGGGCAGAGCTAAGCCATTTATGTATTTTATAAAAGCTGATTAATCACAAATATAAGAGTTTGACAAAAAAAAGATGAATTATCATAATAGTCAGGGCGAATGTCTAAAAGTGAAAGGCCACAAAAGGCCCTCAGGTGACCAATGGGTTAAAGTATCAGACAGTACAAATCACTAGTAAAAATTATATTAAAATAAATATAAAAATAAGTGAAACTCTTAGATTAAGTTTAGGCTAAGTGTCTTGCATTCCCAACCTCCCTCCTTTCTATTTACAAATGCATTCTGTATATTTTCACTAATAAATTAACATTTGTTTCCAGGTATTTACGGTTTATTTGAGTGTTTTTTTAGTGTTGGAACGGATTAAATGGTTTAACATTATTTCTTATGGTGATAATTGGTTCAGCATACGAGCAATTTTGGATACGAGCTCAGTTCAGGGACAAATTAAACTTGTATCTAGAGGTATTACTGTACTAATATCTGATTGCATATTTGGAATACATGAAAATAATTAGTGAAGATACCAAAAGGTTGCCCAACCTAACTAGCCAGAATGGGTACTAAAGTAAAATTGCATTTAGGGATTTAGGGAGGATGTTTCATTTTAAATGATGGTAGTTTTTGCCACTTTCAGTTTGGATTGAATACTTTTGCTCTGAATTATCGTAGTAGGACTTCAACGTGCATCTGGTTAACAATTAACAGTTTAGCAGGCAAAGTAACATTTATGAGCACTTAAATAGGCATCCAAAATGGTGCCTGCAAGCCTACCATTGTGTTTTTGTTTTTGTTTTTTTTAAATTATAGAGCCCATCTGGCAACTGCCCACTTGGGCATAAGTCGGCGGAAACACAACACAGCCTAGAACTAGGCTACTTTAAAATAAAAATATGAAAACATAACAATGATAAAAATGAGAAAAACTTAACAATTAGGAAGCAATCTCCAGAAGCGTAGGGAGGTCCCCCTCACCCCGGTGCAGTAGCGTGCAACCTACAAAAAAAAACAATAACAAAAAGAAATACAAAAAAGGAATCTTTTTAGATAAAGGGAAGGGGCCCGGCCTACCACCAAAAGTCAACAAGTCAATGTGCACGAATCTGTCCCGAGTAAAAGGGATGGGCGGTAGCAACCCCGCCCATCCCGGTACCGACACAGGTATCGTGAGCAAAGATCACCCAGATTATGACATTCGACAAGAATGTGCCGAACAGTCTGGGGGAAAACGCAGTCGTCGCAATAGGGCGCTGGCGAGCGCTCCATCAGATAGCGATGCGTCACACGAGTGTGCCCGATTCAGAGACAACAGAAAACGACCTGAAGCCACGCAACATTGGGGGATAGGTCCATGGGAACAGTCGTGGCGCAATGGCATGCCACTTTAAGTTCCCTTCGACCGTCTCCCATCTTCTTTGCCAAGCAGTCCGAAGAGCTGCACGTATTCCTGCCATGTAGTCGGTGTGAGGAAGAGCGAAACGCTGGTCCGGTCGCAGAGTCCTCGCAGACTCTTTGGCACCCTCATCGGCGCGCTCATTCCCCGCAATTCCTACAGGTCCAGGAAACCAGCAGAAGATAATCTCGACATTCGCCCAGCCCGCCAAAGACGTGGCGTCACGGATATCGCGAACCAGGGGATGCGGAGATTCCGATGCCACGAGAGCACTCAGGGCGCTTTGTGAGTCGCTATAGATCACAATCCCATCTCGGAACCGGGCACGACGGGTAATCTCCCGTACCGAGTGGTGTATTGCTACCAGCTCGGCCGTGAAGACAGACGCAGCGTCTGGCAGAGCCCCGCTGACTTCAAAGAGAGGGAATACGGCGTGGAAGCCGACCCCCTCTTGGGACTTGGAGCCATCCGTATACACTGGCACGGTTCCAGCGTGACACGAGGTGTGCTCCAAAAATTTCGAACGCAATACTCCCGGCGCGGTACAAGCTTTGGGAGCAGAGGCGTGGCGACAAATAGCCAAATGTGGTACCCTCCAGGGTGGCGTGCTGGGCAGAACCAGGGGCCGCCACCGGTCCGAGAGCTATATCTAACTCTCGAAGGAGTTTCCTGGCCCTTAACCCAAAGGGCTTAGGGTATGACTGGCGTCTCTCGGCGGCATAGGCACCGTCGAGATCAGCTGCGGATGCAGTGAAAGCTGTTGGCGACTGAGGGAGGCACCGGGCTCGCGCGTACAGGCGAGTAATGCACTGCACGTGGCGCAGAGCGAGGGGCATCTCTCCAGCATCGACCAATAGGCTCTCAATGAGGAAAGTGCGGAAGGCACTGGTCGAAAGGCGGAGGCCGGTGTGGTGGATCGAATCCACCTTCCCAAATAAACGCTCGGCTGCGGATGCATAAAACTCGCATCGGTAGTCGAGCTTCGAACGAACAAAGGATCGATAAAAAAGTAGGGCAGTAGCCCTATTAGCGCCCCAAGCGCTGAACGTCACGGAACGGAGAATATCCATGGCGCGGGTACAAGAGACCCTAAGGCTGCGAATATGAGCCTCCCAGGTGAGGCGTCGGTCGAATACAATACCAAGAAAACAGTGCGACTCAACCACATCCAGGCGCACCCCACTAAGAAACAAATCTGGGTCGGGGTGGAGCCGTGGATGGCGGCAGAAGGGCACCACCTTAGTTTTGGCCAAAGATTACCGAAACCTGTGCGCTTCGGCATAGCGAGAGACACGATTCAATGCCTGTTGGAATCGACGCTCCAGAGTTGGCATCTGGGCCGCACCAAAAGAGATCGAAAGGTCGTGCACGTAGAGCGTAGCGAGAACATCTTCCGGCAGCACCGAGGTGATGCCGTTGATACTCAGGGCAAAGAGTGTGACACTGAGGACACTTCCCTGCGGGACACCCGCTTCCTGCTCCTTTGGGCCGGAGAGAGCTCCTCCCACCCGTACGCGGAATCGACGATCTTGCAAAAAATGAGATATAAAGACTGGGAGGCGTCCCCTCGCCACCATCGTGTAGAGAGTCTCCATGATACCGTATCGCCATGCGGCATCATAGGCCTTCTCCAGATCGAAAAACACCGTGGCGTAGTACTGTCTACGAAGGAAAGCCTCGCAGACGGCATTTTCCAGTCGGAGCAGAGCATCCGACGGGGAGTGGAACTTGCGGAAGCCATACTGTGCAGAAGACAGATGGCCTCCGCTGTCCACGAAAAACGAAAAAGGCTAGTCTAACATTTACCAATTTCTCCATCAACTTGCACACACAAGAGGTTAGAGAAATTGGGCCGAAACCGGTCGGAGTAGAAGGATCTCTCCCCAGTTTGTCAAAGGCGAGCACAGTAGCGATTCGCCAGGAGTCTGGGAGAAGACCTTCCACCCAGATCCTGTTGAACAAATCTAACAGAAAGGCCATGCCTCGCTCACCCAGGTGTCGAAGCATGGTGTACGGGACATCGTCGGGACCATGGGCGGTGTCCGCGCACGAAGCGAGAGCGGAACGCAACTCACTCACAGTAAACTGCTAGCGGAGCAGCATCACGGCTAGAGAATGCGGAAAAAGCGGTCGCTAAGGATTCCGCCACGGACGCGGGGTCCGAGATTGCGGTCCCATTCTCCTGGAAATGGGAGGGGGGTCCTGCGAGAACTTGCCCCGAATCCTTTAGACTCGCTTCCACACCTCATCTAAAGGGGTCTTCCCGTTAAGTGAAGACACGTATGCCCGCCAAGAAGAGCGGCGGGCGTGCTTCGAAATATACCGGAACCTTGCCCTAGCCCGACGAAATTCAGCGACAGTGAAATCGTTCGGGCGGCGCTTATAGCGCATGTAGGCATAACGCTTCTGTTTGAGGGCCGTCTCACACTCGGCCGACACACATGGAAGTGGTCGGCGTGCAAAACAGCCAGACGTCCTAGGAATAGTAGTTAGGCCCACGGCGATGAGGTTGCCGGAGAAGAACTCAACGGCCTCATCTACCGACCTAAACTCCTCGACTGAGATAGAGAATTCAGTCATTTCCTGAAATGCAGGCCACCGCACCCGCGCCAAGCACCACCGAGGTGGTCTCTCAGGCGGCAGTAGCCCTGAAAATAATATTTGAATGGGAAAGTGATCACTACCATGGAGGTCATCCACCACCCCACAATCAAAATCAGGCTGTGCCTCCGAAGAGCACAAAGATAGGTCAAGGCAAGAAAATAAAGCCGTTCTCGGACAGTGATGCGTAAACTCATCCACGTTTAGGACAACCATCTCAAGCTCTTCGATCAGATCGGCAAGGACTTGTCTCCTGGGATTTGTGGAGTAATCTGCCCAGAGAGGATGCCTGCCAATCAGATCTCCAAGCAAGAGATAAGGCCTCGGCAACCGTGCCACGACGCGGCGGAAGTCCCCGCGTCGAAGTGAGCTGACGGTGGAATGTACGTAGAAATGATAGTATACCTCCTATCCAGGTGCAGCTGCACAGCCACTGCCTGAAAGGAGGTATCTAAAGAGAAAGAACGAACGGAGACATCATGACGGGTGTAAACTGCCCATCCCCCAGCACGGCCATCCCGCGGTGGTGGGGTCGCAAGACCCTTATACCCCGGGAGGGCAGGCATGGGGCACGCGCCTAGCATGGTCTCCTGCAAAAAGATAGCTAACGGGAAACTGGACGAGCCGACCCCCCGCAGCTCCTCCCAGTTGGCCCGGAGTCCACGGCAATTCCATTGAAGGAATATGCCCTCCAGGCCTAGCTCGGAGACGCGGGGGCCCTCCTCGAACAGAAGACCCTCACGGGAATCGCCGTACGCTTCCCGGGAGCAGTTGGCCGGACAAAGCGCTGAAGGCGCTTTCGCCTTCGAGGACCTATTGAGGGAGGTTGGACTCGCCATGCGAGTCTTTTCCTCCCTCCGCCTCGAAACCTTAGGCGGGCGTTGCAGCTTCGGAGGCGGGGGGCCCTCTTTTCGAGGAACCACCGTCTCCGAGCCACTCGCTCCACCACTAGGCGTGGGTAAAGGAGCCGAAGCTCTTTTGTTGCTGTCCTCCTTTCGGGGGACAGCTTTAGGAACCCCAGAAGATGGCCTAGTGACCATCTTCAGGGGTGTTGCATCCTGTGAGTCTAACGACTCGGTGGAGGCTCGTGGCCGTTTCGCCTTACGGGAAACGGTCACGCTAGGGGAAGAGGGGGGAGCCCTGATTTTAGCCGGGGGTGGGTGTGAACCCTTTTTACCTCCAGCTTTACCAGGAAAGCGCTCTGGTTGAGTAGAGCCTGCAGAATGGCTCCGAATGGGCGCGGAAACAACCGTGCTTGTTGGCCTGGATGGGTGAGGAGCAGAGGGTGCCTTTCTAATATCGAGGCATATGATGTCCCAGGCAGAGCCGTTCGCACCAGGACCAAGTCCTTAGCCTCGTGGAATGAGAGTCGATCCTGGGCCTGAAGCGGGTTGCAGCTCTCCGCAATTGACACACTTGGCCACACACGATTTGGACTTATCATGTGCGGCCTTGGAGCAATTTATACAAACTTCGGGTGACCCTGACTTTGCACGTCTAAAAGATCGATTCATATGGCCGGAGCGGTGACAGTAATAGCACCGCCACGGCAGTGGCACGAATGCCTTCACGCGGTAGCGGTACCGACCGGCACGCACCGACTCAGGGAGCTTGTCACAGTCAAACATGATGAAGAGTGTAGGGGTGGGTCTCGAGGCCCCTCCCTGTTTTCTCATCACACGTTCAACTTGACCGTCCCATGGTCAGCCAGCTCTAGGGTGATGTCCTCAATGTAGTAGTCAACGAGTTCCCTCGCATAAACTACTCCTTTCACAAAATTCATGGTAGAGTGTGGCTTCACACTCGCCGGGGTGCCATGAAGTGTCCGAAGAGCACTTATCTTGGCCACCTAGGCGGGATTCGCCAAATTCGCCAGAAGGCTCCCGTCCGAGAAACAGGTCACCTTCGCCTCTCTACCAATTGCACTAGCTAATCCTCTCCTCTGATGGATCATGTTGCCCTTGGGCAACATGCTGCCATCAGTGGAGCGAATAACAAGGTAGCGTTTGAAGCCAGCGGGCTCGAAAATGCAAGGTAACTTCTGAATGAGGGGCCCCGATGTCATCAAGGCTCCGCCCTGTGCACTTTTGGTCTTTGTCTTAGTCAGGGGCTCCGCACCTGGTGGGGCCGAGAGGCTGGATGTGCCGATCTTGGCTTGGTCGCTCGCCAAAGTGGCAGCAGATCCATCCGTCCCCGTAGCCCCGAGTCTTCTTAGTCATTTTCTTTTTTGGAGAGGAGGGCGGGGAATGAACTCGCTTCTCACCTCCGCCGATAGGACCCCCTAGGCCAGATGGACGGGCCTCAGCCAGGTCCTTCTCCGAAATGGAGAAGGTTCTGGTGGTTGCAGGGAAACTGGTTGGTGGAGATCCCTTCCCTCCTTGTACTGCCTCGAAGCCCTCAGCCGTTTGAGCAAGTCCTTGCATAGGGGCGGATTCAGGTTCGGTGCTTGGCGCCAAGCCCGGATTCCCCACCATGGAAGGCCCTACCGTCTGAGGCTGGGTTTCCTCAAGGACCATGTCTATCACAGGAGGGGACTCCAGTTGGCCATCCCCTCCCAGGACATCGCAGGTCCCCTTGGCAGCATCACCAGTCTTGTGTGGGGAGGCACAGGCCTTGACCACGTCAAGGTTTAATATTCTTGCCAGCAGGTTTTTTGAGGGAAGCGCCCGAAGGGGCCTGGCTTCCCTCTCCCCCCTATGGGGGTTTGCCCTACCGAGCTGCTTACACGAGGGGCGGGATGCAATGGGCTGCCTGCTGGTTTCTTGGCAGTCCCCTTAGAAAAGGAGGGACTGCCGCTGGAAATAGCGAGGTGCCCGAAAGCACCTCCATTGAAGGGGGTGAGGGAGAGTCCCCTTTACCCATAGGCGTAGGAGAGGAGTAAGCCTCCTCTCCCATTAAAGAAATATGGAGGGTCCCCTGCGCAAGCACAGGGGATGGGGACCTCCATTTTTTTGGTGGAGCTGCCCAAGGGCAGCTCCGTTGATGAGCAAGGGGGAATTATGGGGAGATTTTGTGTTTTTACATCATTGGGCATGGTGACCTTAAATTTTCTGCGGGATGCAATAGCACATCAGCTCTCACAGTTGCCCGCACTGCAAGAGGTTCTTACAGGCCTGGCAGAACCAGGCGCCGCCATTTGGGACTTACCTCCAACCTGGTGGCCTGGCAGTCCATCGGCATGGCGGCTCCACCTTAAACACGGCGTAAAAAGATAGATTGTGAAGAGGAGAGGAAAAGGGATGCGAGGAAGGTATGGGTGGGGATGAAGCAGGTTGTTAAAAAAAAACATCCCAAACCGGAGCTCAGGGATTAGGGATCGTTGTCCACTCCCCCTGCATCCCCGATCTGGGACGGTTGGCTTGAGAATATGGTCAGCATCTACCCTGTGAAATTACAGGCTGGCCAGAGAAAGTTGTGGGAGAGGTATGAAAAGTGAGGAAATATAAGTGTTTCGAAGGAAGGAGAAGAGGCTAAGTTGGGGCCAGACAGAGCGCTGGATCCCGTCAGCATGGCGGCTAGGATAGGAAATCGCCGCGCCCCTTACGGGGGCCTACCAGTGTGTTTACCACTATGTCAATGAGCTTCAGTCAATCATGTTTCAGGCTACCAGCAAGGATGACGTTACTGCATCCTCTGTCCCTGTAATCGGTGTGAAAGTGACCCAAACATCATGGCTTTCTCTCTTCAAATAATGTCGGTAAGTTGATGATTCCCTTATATTACACAGATGAATAGTTGTACTTTAACCGCATATAGTCAACCACGTGGAACATGCATAACTTAGGGAAATTTATCAGTGAAAAAGTGAGTGATCATTTATGGACATGCGTCCGATAGGGGTTGTAATTGTTTTTTATCATTTACATTGTACTTTTAACATGTAAAGGTCTATGTAAACCATAACTTTGATGATAGTCACAAAAATGAGCATGCCTCGTGGCCGTACCTTGGCTAAGTTTCACAGTGAAAAAAAAGTGATGTTACATCAATAATTTCCAATTTGATGGGGAATCGATATTCAATTTTGGGGGGAATTCATACTTCATGGGGAACCTGTTGTCAATTTTTGCTAGAATTCATCCATCATAGGGAACCTATTTCCAGTTTTGGTTCGAACTCATGCCATTTTATGAGTCCATAAATCAGTTTCTAGAGTTATTCTCTCTCTTTCCAGGTCAGTTATAGCAGGAATAAGACTCAGCAGAAGATGAAATCATAGTGGCTAAAGGGGGAAGACTGCTGGGAATCTGAGACAGTACTTCAAGATAAAACCAGATAAGTGGGGGTTGGAGTTGTTCTCTAGAGTGTCAGAGGATGGGTTCATTCATGATATGATACTCTGCCAGGGATGGAAGTGACACTGCAAGTCCACAGCATTCCACTCAGCCCATAGCAGAAGACACTGACAGAGAAGCAAGGTAGTCACAGTCCTTGCCAGCATCATGACCTCCACCTGCACCACCTCAATATTCACAGACAATTATTTCACCAGTGTAGAATTTGTGTGGTACCTCTGAGGCTGAAACTGAAGGTACACAGGGACAGCCAGGAAGGTGCATATTGGCAAACCACCTCTGAAATCCATCCCAGAGATGAAAAATAGGTGTAGCTCAGAGAGCACTGTCACATGACCAGCGATGATAGTATCTTGGTTGTTCGGTGGAAAGACAACAATATTGTCACTCTCCTGTCCACTGACATAGGGGCAAACCCTGTCACAAAGTATCTGCGGTACTCAAAGGATACCAAGAAGAAGGAAGAGGTTGTCTGCCTCAGTGTCACCAAGTCGTACAATGCAAACATAGGGGGAAGTTGGCAGGAGTGACATGCTTGTCCATCTCTGTTGTAACCCTCTGAAATAAAAAAGGTGGTACATGAGACTGTTTGCATACTGCCTGGACCTGTGTGTGTGTGCAACGCCTGGCTATCCTACAGGTGTGATTGCAGGGCTCGCAGGGCTCTCAGGGAGACGAGGGTTCTCTCCCTGAAGGACTTCCAGTTGGAAATATGCAGATCTTTTAGCAGCCGGAAGCCTTCAATACAACGGTTGTGAAGGAGCTTAACAGAGGTGTGTCCTAGAGGCAGCACCAGCATCTTCAAACTCTTAAGGCCCATCAAAGTTCAGTAATCCTAAGGTCCAGATGCCTCGGTGCATTTCAATAGATCTCTGTTCGATGTTCCCCTCTACCAGACCTGGCAGACCTGCAAGCAATGCAGCCAGAAAGGAATCATAATTCGCTAAAACTTCATTTGTCAGATTTGCAAGGTCCACCTATGCTTCAATACTGAGAGGAACTGCTTCGTGGACTATCATGAGATTGTGGCATAGGTCAACGGACTAGACAGTGTGGGGACAGGGATGGTAATGTAGATTTGTATGTCATTATGTTTGAAGTACAATAAGAACTTTTGTATTTTTATATAATACAATGTTACAGCTTTCATTATGTGTATTTTTCAGCCATCTATTTATATTTTCAATATTGCAGAATCATGTTTTTTTATTACCATAGACAGGCTTGGATACATATATGATGACTTCCTCAAAATCCTTGTTTTACAACAACCAGGCTGGTTACCATATATGATCACTTCATCAACGTCATTTTCCCAAATTAAAATAAAAATAAAGATTTTTAAAAAATGTTCACCTATAAAAATATCTTGGAATTGTCTCTACTCTCATGATCTATGGTAAGAGAATTGAATTTCTAAGTGTTTCTATGAGTGCCTAGTAAAGGGTTAAAGAAACCCTGTCCTTTTAGGTACCCTTCTCAAGATGTCACTTAAAAAGGTTGTCATTTTGGCTAATTAATTAAATCAATTGTACACTTTCAACAGTGGATCCAACCTGGATAATGAAATGCACAAAAATTAGAATAACAAGTACAAATCGGCAGGTAGCAGGGACCAGTTCTCACTGTAGGGGAGGTGCAAAAGGACTAGTACTTTTTACTACCAACCTGAAAGCATGAAACCTTTGGTAGCCTAAAGGAGTGTCACCTATTTTGCATTGTGTGGATATGGAAACCCTTTTAGTACATTACATGACAACACTTCTGTGAAGAGAAATCAGTTCTTCATGAGGTTGATCTCATTAGTGTCATTTTAATCATAGTTTAAAATTATTCCAATTTCATTTGAATGGTGAAGGAGTTTTTGCGAGAAAGTAACTTTACAATTCACAGCACATTCTCATTTCTGTTACCTACTATCTACTGACAGCATTTCTCATTTCTGTTACTGATTATCTACTGAGAACCAATTCTCATTTCTGTTACTGATTATTTACTGAGAACCAATTCTTACTTCTGTTACTGATCAGCTACTGACACCAATTCTCTTTTCTGTTACTGATTAGCTACTGACGCCAATTCTCCTTTCCATTACTGATTAGTTACTGAGAACAATTCTCCTTTACATTACTAAGTAGCTACTGACACCACTTCTCCTTTCTCTTACTGATTAGTTACTGGGAACTAATTCTTCTTTCCATTACTGATTAGCTACCTTGAACCAATTCTCATTTCTGTTACTGATTATAGCTACTAAGAACCAATTCTCCTTTCCATTACTGATATCTACTGAGAACCAATTCTCCTTTCTATTACTGATATCTATTGAGAACCAATTCTCCTTTCCATTACTGATTAGCTACCTTAAACTAATTCTCCATTTTGTTAGTGATTAGCTACTGACACCAATTCTCCATTTTGTTAAGTGATTAGCTACTGAGACGAATTCTCCTTTCCATTACTGATTATACAGAGAACCAATTCTCACTTGTTACTGATCATCTTCTGAGACCAATTCTCATTTCTGTTACTGATTAGTTACTAACACTAGTCATTGTGTATATTTGCTTCCCTTCACCCATTTTAAAGCCTAATCCTTGTCTTCTTTTCCAGGATGTTGGTGGTTGGCAAGTGACATGAAAGGAGGGAAGGGGCGTGATGGATGTCCATTGTATCCCACATTTACATTCATTATACCACAGATAATAATAGTGTTATAAGAAAGTGTTACAATTAATACAGGGACTGACTAGTTTAGTGAAGTTAGTTGGTAAAGATGATAGAAGCTGGGAGGTTGCCAGGTAAGATCTAGGTATGCCTGTATATGTATGAGGTGCAGATGTTTGAAAATGCCTTTAACTGAAAATAACTTCTCTTTTCAAGCTTCTTAGGACTCATGAGTAACCTCAATTGTGAAAGTTTCCTGATTGTAGTAAATTCTCCCAGTTGGGAAATAAGAGTTGCAAGGCACTGTCAATTCCCAGAAGAGTGCCAGTGGAAACTATGGCAATTTACCAGATGAGAGTGAGGAAGAAAATATGTGTCAACCTTATATAACCATGCACAAGATTGGGTGCCATGCCATCAGTTTTTCTGATAGATATAGAAGTATGTGGCCATGTATTTATCCTTATAAGAATTCTTGGACAAGGTCATATATATCTATAGAAAGTTGAGCTAAAAATTAACAATGCGAATACCACTGTTGACCACAACAACTGTTGCATACAACATAGCCTCCTACCTATATATATATATATATATATATATATATATATATATATATATATATATATATATATATATATATATATATATATATATATATATTCAATACTTTGTTTATGTAATCTCCAGGTCTTTTATACTTTATTACTCTATTCTTTAGTGGTTCATTTAGTTTATATTTTAGGTATTATTAAGTCAGTTCTTACCTTTGCTTCATCAGGGAAAAAGACAAACATCTGATCGGTTGGGTCATCATTATGAGCAACCAATACAATAAGATCTGATCGTGCTGGCCTACGTTCAGAAGGTTTATCTCCAAACTGATCTTTAAATTGTTCAAGAGTTTGATCCAACTCATCTTGCGTAACTAAATATCCACGATCATGACACAACTGCATTATGGTTTTGCGAATTCGCCACAACTTATAAGTTTCTGCTTCATCATCCATTTTTTTTTATTAAATACAAATGAAAATTATGAATAATATTCTTAGAACAAATGCCAATCAATAATGCTGTTGAAAGAGGAACAGTGTTGCAGTAAATTCTCATTATACAAAAGTTCAAGTGAATAAAAGAATTCAAAATTTTTGTTAATACTTAAAATAACTTATGCAGGTATCTTTCCATCAATTTTTTGAAAAGATATTTTTAAAGTAGAGAAGTTTAAGGAGGTGAGGATGTGTGGTGTGTAAAGCTTAAGTGGGAAACTAGTTAGGGTACTAGAATCAGGAAGGCATGTGATTCTCCTGAATATATGACTATTCAGGAATAAAAACATAATTGTGATAAGATAATAGGATGGAATCAAACTGTATTATTTTCCTCGAACAATTTCTTTTGATATTTAGGAAGCGGGATAGATTGGAAATTGGAAAGTTTCTCAAGCTGGAGGTTAAAGATGATGATTAGATGTAACAAGTTTGAATGTGCCTTCTTTTTTAATAAATATTAACACTTGAGTGCCATTGCTCATACAAGGCTAAGTGTAAACTATTCTTCTATCAAATGCTGTAAACATCACCCTTAGTGTCTTACATGCAATATAATATCTTACAACAGAATAAGTAAATTATTTAAAGATATTTGTTACCACATAAGCCTTTCACCATATTTCTTAGCAATGTATTAAGAAACTATTAATGAAGTTATAATTTATAATGCTCCTTTATTTTTAATTTTCAAAAGATATCTTCAATATTTTTTGTATTCATGTTTTATATTAATATAAACTTAATAATGCTACACAAATTATAATAAAATGAACATTATTTTCCAATTCACAGTATAGACACTTTGTTTCTTGGTCACTAAATATTTTCTCCCCATTCAATAGCAAAGTATTTGTTCCGTTATGCATACTATGTCTATATCTTCATCAATAACAATAAAATAACTCATCCTTCTTATTTCTCAGACTAAGAGTATTGGTATGGAGAGAACTCAGCCCTCCTATCCCTGAAGCACCTCTTTTAGCCTGAATACCTTTACGTCTATCACCACCGCATCTACTCCCTTTCGCTAATGCAGGCTCTTTACCTTTGGTACAATTTGTCCTCTAATATTGTCCAGACCAATATCAGTACTTAGTTTCCAAATACTGAGAAAGCAAAGGAAACTTCAGTTATTAGGTGTGGTTAGTAATAATTGGGGGTTTTTTATCTATTATTATTATAAGTGAAAACTTGTTAAGTTGAACTCTGTTATCTCAAAATATCGGATAAGTCAATAGAATTGTTAAGTCCTTGCAAAATTCCATATAAAATACTATAAATTTAATCCTTTGAATTCAAAAACTGATTAGTCAGAAAAAACTGATACCTCAAAGCAAATTAACTGGCCCAAAGTTACCTTTACTTGGGTTTAACTCAAACTACAGTATTTAAAAAAAAAATCTTAATTTCCCTTTCAAAATGAGTAAATGCAAACTTAACACTAAAAGATATTAAACAAAAGTACAAAACACTGTTTGAAGTTGAGCGTGGTTTAAAATATAAAAGGCAAATTGCTAAGGAAAATGGTATCCCAGGAAATATACAGTATTTGGATAAAAAAAATAAAATAAAAGCAGCATTTACCCAATACCAATTTGGTCCCTAGTGCAAATGTATAATCTTGCAAAGGAAGAAAACTTGAACAAAGCTGATGAATTGGCATCTAAATTAGACATTTTAGATTTTAAATACAGCAATGGGTGGCTTGAAAGATTTAATAAATGTCACAATAGTGTTTACATCGTTATGTGGTGAAGAAATTTGTTAATAAAACTGTAGTCAGTGACTGGAAAAATACCACATTATCAGTGCATCAACCTCTTGTGTATCTGCAGGGTATGAAGTGGGCTGATAGTAGGATTGCAAGGACTTTGGAAGATTTGAGTGACTTTGACTATGTGATTGAGTATGTGCCTGGTGAATGGAATGGAGTGGCTGATTTGATGTTAAGGTATCCTGGTACGAATGATGAAAATGTGTGTGGAGTGAGTGATCCTGAGTATTTGCCGAAAGGGATTATGAATGGAAAAGAGAGTAAGGGTGGTGGTGATTCCTTGTTTGAGAGTGTATGGAATGGTTTGCAAGATTTGAAGAGTGATGGAGTAGACGTGAGAGTGCCCGATAGTGTGGATGATTTAAGGAAGGAGGTAATGAATGAAGTGTGTAGGAAGCCTGAAAGCATTGGTATGGCAAAGGTGCGGAACTTCATGAAAGAATTGAGAGCGATGTGTATGCAAGGGGTCCCGCCATTTCAGGAAGTGTTGATTGTAGTGAGTCGTTTGTATGGAGTGATTGTTTATGTGCACTTTGGTGGCGAGAGGCCGATTGTGTACAAGGATGAGAAGATGAAGGGTTTGAATCCTAATGTGGTACATCTGCAATGTTTGAGCGGTGTGCACTACAATTGGGTGATTGAAAAGTGTTCATATATAAGAGAGAAGAATGATTGTCTGGATGAAGATGAGCGTCGTGTAGTGAGTGATGATATGGGAGTTAATTACAGTGTGGATATCAGTGCTGATGTTGGTGTGCTTGTTCCTTCTGTGTATTGCGAACATGGTGGACCTGATATGATGGAAGCGAGAGTGAAAGTTGGTGAAAGGTTGTTCTGTGGTTTGATTGATACAGGAGCGCAAGTGTCTTTAGTAAATGAGAGGATTCTGAGTAAGTATGATGAGTTTAAATGTTACGAGCATAAACCTGTGAAGTTACGGATAAGTGGATTAGGGAATGGCATGATAGTGGCATGGGAACAGGTTAGTCTGAAAGTGAGTTTGTGTAATGGTGTGAATGTGAAGCATGACTTTGTGATTCTGAAGGATGAGCAAATGCTGTGTTGTTTCTTGCTTGGTGTAGACTTTATGAGATTGAATGATTTGTCTTTGGATGCTGATAAGGATTGTCTTATGAAAGGTGAATGTGAGGTGATGAAGTTGAATGAGTGTGTGAAGAATGTTGTCAAATTTTGTGGCATGATTGAGTTGGTCATGGATGATGAGAATGAGATTTTAAGTGATGATGATATTCTAGAGATGCAAGAGATGTGTCCTTTTGTTAGTGAGTTGAAGAGGTGTGTAATGACGCATGTTGATTTGAATGAATGGCCAGAGTGTTTAAGTGATTTTAAAAGGTATGCTAAGGATTTTGTTGTTTGTATGGATGTTGTATATTTTGTGAGGCATGTGAAGGGTGGTGATGATATGTATGTACCTGTGATGTCCTTAGTTGGTATGATTGGTCTGGTGAAGGTTGTGCATGATAATTATGGGCATATGGGTAAGTTTAAGCTGTGGGAGTGTATAAAGGAGCGTGTGTTCCATCCGTTTCTGAGAACTGTTGTGAATGATGTGGCAACTACATGTGAAAGGTGCAAGGTGTGCAAGTGAAACCACCGATGTTGAAAGTTGATGTGAAAGAACCGTTTGAATTGGTAGTGATTGATTGTGTGTCTTTGCCGCATACGAGTGCTGGGAATGTTGGTGTGGTTGATCATAAAAGTAAGTTTGTGTATGCAGCGCCTGTGAGAGATAAAAGGAGTGTGACTGTTGCGTGTGTGGTTGAGCAGTTGTTTTTTCCTATGTGTGTATGGAAGCCTAGAAGATGTCTGAGTGATAATGGGCCTGAATTTGTAGGAGAAGTGTTTGAGCAAATGTTGAGAGAGAATGGTGTGGAGCATGTGAGAACAACTCTGTATGTACCGTCTTCAAATGGATTGGCTGAATGTACTATAAGAACCTTGTGTGAGATGTTGAGAATGATGAGTACGACAGTGAATGACTGGAATGTGTGTCTGGGGAGAGTGTTGTGGGCGTATAATTCAACTGTGCATAGTGCAACTGGAATGTCCCCATGTCAGTTTGTGATGAATTTTGAAAAGCGAGTGAAAGATAGGTTTCGTTTGAGTGAAAGTGAGCAGAGTGTATGGCGTGAGGAGCATGAAAAGTTCCGTTCATTTGAATTAGGTGCAAAAGTATTGAAGGTGAAAGAAGTGAAGGGTAGGTTAAATGTGTCAAAGATGAGTGAGAAGTTTGATGGACCTTATAGAGTTGTGAGAGTTTGGGAAAATGGGGTGACGTATGTTTTGGAGAGTTTGAATGATGGTATGACTGAGAGAGTGCAGGCTCATCAGAGTCAGTTAAGGAGATGGAGAGAACCTCCTGACTACCTGGTGAGCCATCCGGTGTATGGACTGTGTAGAGAGAGAGGTAAAGTGCATGATGATGAGATTGAATGTGATAGTATGGATCTGTCTGGGAAAGAGCTAGTTTTAGTCTCGAGGAGTAAAAAGCGTACAAAGAAGAGTGAAAGGAAGAATGCAAGTACGAATGAAAGTAAGTCTGAGCAGTGTTTCTGGTATGGGGGATCTTGAAAGGGAGATTGAGTTTTTGCGTAAACAGGTTAGTGATTTGGCTGGTATAAGTAGACGAGTGAGTGAGCTGCCTGTGCCTGATTTTTCTGGTTTGGGGAACAGTATGAATGATAGTGTGTTTGGGCAGAATGAACCTAGTGTGGCTGATTTTTCGGGTTTTATGAATGGTAATAGTAGGGGTGAGTTTGATATAGTGAATGATGAAGTGGCTGATTTTTCAGGTTTCTGGTGGGAACCAGTCAAAGAGGTTTCTGGTATGCCTGTTTCGAATACAGGGGATGTGAGTGACCTGTCTGTTTCGCAAGAATGTACTTTGAGTTGGATGAGAGCTGTGAGTGAGGAGCTGATGAATGGAGGTATGATGAGTGAAGGTTCTGAACGCAAGAGTATGAAAGAATTCTGTCGTGAGATGGGAGAACTGGTAATGACGGCTAAAAGTATGGTGGATGATATGATAAATAGTGACGATGAGACTGACAGGATGACTGACGAACAAACCCGACCAATTGCTACATGTAGCCAGGGACCAGTAGAAGAGTGTGAATGGGTGCAGAAAGGTGCGATTGAGCACAAGTGGTACCGTGAAGAGTGATTGAAGGGGTTTTGTGAGTGAATGGTCGAATGGCTTAAGGAAGAAGGGGTGTGGTGGAGCGAATGTGAGTGTGTGTAAAAGGGCCATTCTCCCACCCCTTTTCTCAGTACCCTCTCCCTCCCTCTGTCAGAATGTGTGTGTGTGTGTGTGTGTGTGTGTGTGTGTGTGTGTGTGTGTGTGAATGGGAATGGGTTTGTTTTGTTTTTGTTTATTTTATGTATAAAATGACTACCATGTTTTTTCTTTCTTTCCAGGCACCATATTCTGGAAAGATAGTAGCTAGTTTTGATATATCACTATAATTAAAACAAAATAGTACTTTGTTTAAAATAATCTTGTATCAAAATACTACTTTGCCCTAAGTAAAGTTAGCGAACTAAATGTTGAATAGTTTGTTGAAAGACCACTCCAGTAGACTTAATCACCACCATTTGTAAGGAGTGGCGGAGGTGGTAGGGTTCTGCTAACTGAGCAGAAATAAGAAATTGTCAAGTCCCGCCAGGACAGAGAGAGAGAGGGCTTTGATAGCTTCAAGACGTTACCAAATTATATTGCATGTTCGAAGGCACCATTTTGGTTTGTAAAACGCTTGAGATGCCAATACCCACCTGGGTAACACGTGAGCCCTTCCTTCTTTTTTCTTGGTCCCCTTGTTTGCTTTAGGCCTCCTGGTAGTGACTTCTTGTCTACTGTGTGATCGTTAGTGGCAAAGATATTTTGTTGTTAGACTTAGGCCATACCTTTTACATATACATATAGTCTAATTAAAGGTTGGTTATATAAATTTTGATTGGTATTCTGGTATTTGTCAGGTAATATTGTGTGTATAGGAGAATATATATATATATATATATATATATATATATATATATATATATATATATATATATATATATATATATATCTGTTGTGTGAATATTTACCCCATATTTTTGTAAATATAAGCTGTAATTATCATTGTACTTTTTTCTGTTAGTAAAGGACTGTACATACAATCCGTTTCATTCTCCTTCGATTTCTCACATCCAGATTAGTATAGGAAGCGGGTTGGATCGATTGGGGTTAGTCTAAATTTTTCGGCCCGCTACAACAATAGTGTTTACATCGTTATGTGGTGAAGAAATTTGTTAATAAAACTGTAGTCAGTGACTGGAAAAATACCACATTATCAGCGCTTCTACAAAAACATGCCCCAGAAGACATTTATAATGCAGATGAAACTGGGTTATTTTTTTGTTTATTGCTGGACAAATCTTTAGTTGTCAAGGGTGATGACAAGTGTCAGTAAGTCAAAAATTCAATAGAGCACCTTAATGTTTTAATATGTGCAAATATGACAGGAACAGATAAACTTCCACTGCCTAGATATTTTTAAAATGTAACTACCATCCAAATTTACATAAAGCAAATAGAAGAGCTTGGATGATGTCAGAGGTTTTTCCAGAATGTGTTTACAAGTTAGATAATGAGTGCCATAAAAAGAACTGCAAAATTGCTCTCATCAATGACATTTTTCTAGATTGACGGTTAGTTCAAAGTAATTTGCTTGGTCCTTTTGACATCAGGTTAACAAGGTTTTACTATAAATATAAATGGCCCAGCATATAAAATGATATACCAGTAAGATTGGCAGTGAAGATAAAGGTGGTACATAGTAATGGGGACTGGTTTCATGTATCATTTGGGCTGGATTTACACCCACAGCCAAGAAACCATTTGAACAACTCACCCTATCATCTTATGTTCCGCTGACCCAATCTGAGTGGTGGCAACGTTCTAGGAATAGTAGCTAGGCCTGCGGAGATGAGATTGCCGGAGAACTCAGCCTCATCTACCAACCTAAACTCCTCAAATGAGATAGAGAAATCAGTCATTTCCTGAAATGCGGACCACCACACCAAGCACCACTGAGGCAGGCTCTCAGGCAACAGCGGCCCAGAAAATGATATTTGAATAGGAAAGTGATCACTACCATGGAGCTCATCGACCACCCTCCACCCAAAATCAGGCTGTGCAACAGGAGAGCACAGACCAGTGTAGTCTCCTGCAAAATGATAGCTAACAGGAAATGGGAGGAGATGAGTCTCCACAGCTCTTCCCAGTTGGCCAGGAGTTCATGGCAATTCCATTGAAAGAATATGCCCTCCAGGCCTAGCTCAGGGAAGATGTGGGGGCCTTCTTTGAAGAGAAGACCCTCATGGGAATGGCTGTATGCTTCCCGGGGACAGAACTCTGGACGCTGTTGGACTGACAATGCGCTCAAGGTGCTCTCACCTTCAAGGACTAAACCATAGGCAGGCAGGGGTCCCTCTTTTGGAGGATCCACTGTCTCTGAATCACACAGACTACCATTTGGCCTTAAAGGAAACGGTCACACTGGGGGAAGGGAGGGGAGCCCTGGTTTTAGCCAGGGATGGGTATGAACCCTTTGTTTTTCTCGGTCTGCCAGAACATTTTGCTGGTACTGGCGTAGGTAGTAGTGAAACCCATAAATTAACAGCACTTTGGGTGGGCTATGTTTACTTACTTGTTACTTGTAGTCATTGCTTAACTGGTCTCATTCTGCTGAAGGTGCTCTATAGGACCCCTCAGGTTTTTATACTGCATATAGTTGCTTAGTGGTTAAATCATCCAGGTCATAACAGTCAGAGAACAAAAAGGTCTTCAGCTTATTATTGAATGTTGTGATATTTTCTAATGTTAATTGGGAGGCTGTTATAAAACCTTGGAGAGCTGATCTAAAACTTCTGAATCCAGTACTTAGTAGTACTCTAGGTTCCACCAGTGTGAGACCTGTAGCTACTCGATGAGTACTGATCCCACTCTCTGATGGCTGGACAACATGCAGACTCCCTCAAATACGATGGACATTCCATGTTAACTTGATGGGTTAACATGCAAATTTTTTATTTAAGTCAGTGAAGCTCAATTAGTACTGGAGTATTTCATTCTTGAGGTGAAATGCCTTTGATTAACCTTGCAGCTCTATTTAACAAATTTTGCAATTTTCTAAGCCGAGTCTTAGGTAAATTGAATTACAATAACCAATTCTACTAATTAGGTATACAACTTATCACTTATTTTTTTTATACATGTAATATTCGTCAAATGGTACCTATCTTGACTATATTACATATTTGAGCATTGAATATTAGATTAGTCTACAAGTACCCACAAATCACAAACCTTTTCAGAAATATGGACCGAGGCATCATTTACAATAAAATTGATATTACCTAAATTCTTAATTTTCTCCTTAATACAAACAATCATATATTCAGTTTTATTCTGGTTTAACTTTAATTATTTGTAATCAATCCACTCTTGTACACTTAAAAGAATACCATTTAGTGTTGTTATAGAGTCATCAATATTATCATCAGCAAAAAACTTTACACGAAGACCAGATGCCTCTAGAACCCTTGATAAACCTATTGTATATACACAGAAAAGAACGGGGCTCAACACACTTCCCTGTAAGACACCTCTATCAGGTCTTCCAAATGATGAAAATGAATCAGCAATTTGTACATAATATTTCCTGTCAGTTATGTAATCATTTATAAAATCCAGAGCCCCACAATAACTCCCACAGACCTCGTCATCAAAAAGTAAATCATGCAGCACAGTATCAAAAGCAGCACTCAGATCAAGTAGGACTAGGATGGCACATTTACCACCATCAATTATTCCCAATAGGTCACTGACCACAGAGCAAATTGCTGTTTCAGTAGAATAATTATGTCTGTAGGCTGAATGGCTATCTGGCAATGATCTTTTAATTGATCTAGAATTACGTACTCTAATATTTTGGATAAAAAAAGATAAATTTGAAACTGGCCAGTATGAGCTTAACATCTGTTGATCAAGCACACCCTTTAACACTCACATTTTTTTCTGACAGTGGAAATTACATGTTAAAATAGTAGTGTTTACAATCATGAGAATTATATCTAACATATTTGAGAAATTATTGGCATCCAATATATCAGATATTGGCATTGGATCCAAGCCACAATGTGTCTTTTTTGCTTTCCCAATTACATGAATAAGACAATCTTTTCCAATAGTACAAAAACCCTTCAGATAATGTACAGTACTTGGTCGAGTAACTACCACAAGAGGCCTATCAACAAAACTATTAATTATAGTAACAATCTTGTTCTTAACAAAGTCAAGAAAGGCAGTTGCTAAATCATTAGCACTATAAACATCTGGAAGTACCATTTTGTGACTGCTTTCTCAGCGTTTTTTACTAGTACTAACCTGCCAATACTGTAATAGCAAATTCTTGTTTGGATCTGATAGTTTTGACATCTTCAAAATTCAAGAGGTACTTTCTAAGCTTAAGTCTTCAACTAGTGCAAGGCTCTGATGGTATTCCATCAATATTTTTGAAGAAATGTGCCCCTTCTATTAGCTACCCCTTGTTACTTTTGTTCTGTAAATCAATTTAATCTATGAAGGTTCCTTCCTTCTGGAAAGATGCAGATGTTATGCCATTCTTTAAAGGAGATTAGATATTTAGATAGGAAATTGAGTGTGAGCAAATGGGAATAAGGTATTGTATGCATTGGATGGACTCCATCTAAGCAAGGCTGGGGTTGACATGTTGTGGCAGGAGTTAGATAGTGTCAATGAGTTTTTGTAGGCAGGAAACTAGTTACTGATAGAATGGGGAGTATAAGACTACAGGGTGGGGCAGGGAAAGGAAAGAGATAGAGCGGAAGGTAGACATTCTAAAATAGGTGCTTCAGGGATAGGAGGGCTGAGTTGTCTTTATACCAATGCCTGTAGTCTTAGAAATAAGAAAGATGAGTTATTTAGTTATATCATTGATGAAGATATAGATATAATGTGTAATAGAATCATGGGTTAATGAAAATAAATTTCATGACAATATAAGTAAATTTGAACTACAGGGTTATGATATGTACATTAGTCAAAGGAGAGATAGGACTGGTGGTGGCTTGATTATTTATATCAGAAATAGCATTTCTTCAGATCTATAAAATTCTATAAAGCAAGGAGAAGTTGAGTCACTGTGGATAGATATTAAGGTCAGTAAAAATAGGATAATACACTTGGGAGCCTTTTACAGACCACAAGGACAGACTGATTGTATTGATGAGTTAATGATCAGGGAAATAAGTAAAGGATGTGAAGTAGATACAGTTATTCTCTGTGACTTTAAATTCTGTGGACTGGGAAAATATGATAGGAAGGGATAGTGCAAGTTGTAAGTTTATAGAATGCTTTGGGGATAATTTTTTTACTCAATTTGTTAATAAGGCAACAAGGGGGGCCAATATCTTAGATCTGGTTCTTTCAAATGGTAATCACTTGGTTCAGGAATTGACTGTCGGGGAAGCATTGGGAAATAGTGATCATCAGATGGTTCATTTTAACTTTCGAATAGTGAAAGGTAGAATGCAACTTGCTAAATCAAATTAGGTGGGATATAGAATTCAGGGGAAAGAATACTTATGAGATGCAGAACACTTTTAATAAGACTATATTAAACATAGTCCAGGAGCAGTATATTCCAATGAAGACTATTAGGAAGAAATGTAGGAAGCCATTCTGGTAGAATCAAGAGATAGCTAGGAAAATTTCTGAGAAGAAAAGGGCATACCAGAGATTACAGAGAGAAAGTACTTTTGACAATTTAAATCATTATAGGTCGACCAGAAATGAGCTAAATAAAATTATTAAGAGCAAAAATTAATTTAGCTCAAAATAATAATAAAGATCCAAGATAATTCTTTAGCTATTATATAACAAATTTAACAGTAATAAAATAGGGCCTATTAGATATGAAGGGGGGGAGGGGTTGAAAGAATAGGAGGAAGAAATAGTAGAGGTTCTTAATTATCATTTTTCTTCAGTATTTACACAAGAGAATCCAGATAGATTAATTGATGATAATTCTAGGTCAAGGGAAGTAGTGTTGAATACCGTTAATGTGAAAAGGGAAATAATTAAAGGGCTTATATTGGAGTTAAATACTAGTAAGGCATCTGGCCCAGACAACATTCATTCTAGGTTACTCAAAGGTATAGATAGTATTGCAGTAGCTCTTGAGAAGATATATACAAGATCACTAGAGTTTGGAGAAATACCTAATGATTGGAAATTAGTGAATAGTGCCAATTTTTAAAAAGGGAAGTAAAGAGGACCCAAATACCTTTAGGCCGGCAAGCTTAACTTCTATAGTTTGTAAATGCAGGATGACCTAGGGGGACCACCTTGAATACCCCCTATTTAGAGCCGACCCCCCCCTCCCTGATGACCCGCAGACAAATTAATCCCCTGGCAAATAACCCCATGCTTCGAGGCCAGAATTGGTACCAGATGAGCATCCTTTCAAACACTTATCTGAAAACAGAGCTAATCCATTCGGCGCCAGGATTTCCCTTGAGACAGGGTCCTCCTTGAAGATACATTCCCCTGAAGTTTGAATGTCTCATCGGTTAGATATCCACCTTGAATTTTTGACCATCCTCTATAAGCAAGTTCGTGAAGCAGTTTCTTCAAATAATTCGTGCAAAATACTCTTCTCATCCTATTCATGAAAGTACATCACCCTGTCCAAGTGCACTCCCCCAAGTCTAAGTGTATCTGAGTAATTCATCTTGTTCCAACCTCACCTCACTCTTCCGTGAGGTAATCAGCTCCTATGGCAAGATCTCCTTGTCCCGCACAATCTGAGTCTTGGTTCCATCATTCCCTTCCCCCTTCTCCGAGAAGCTAGTCTGCAAGATAAAGGTCCTTCCACCCATTTTTTAAATCACCCCATCCTGGAGATTATTCCCTTCTGTCCATTTGTTAATTGCCAAGTCTCATTTTAATTTCTCTATTGCATTAGTCCATGTCCGATCTGTTCATTGCAATTGCATAATACAGTGATCATTCGTTTATCGCGGTAGATTGGTTCCGAGACCGGCCGCAACAACTGAATTTCTGCGAAGTAGGGACACCATATTTACAGTATTTATTTAACGTGTATTTGGACTTTTAAAACCCTCCCTGTACTGTTAACAACCCACCCATTACAGTACTCTATTAATAACAATGACAACTGTTAAGCAATAACAATTTAGATTAAAAAAATAAAGATTGTTACTGTACTCACCTGAAAGAAATTGAATGATGATGGTGATGAATTTGCTGTGCAATAGAAATGATGATGATGAAGCTGATGATGATTTCTACTGTGCAGCCGATGATTGTATTTTACATCTTTTCAGATGGCGGTGCCCTTTCCTGGGACAACTCTTCCACTTCTTCCGAAGGTGCAACCATAGTAGTAGCAGCAGGAACTGGCTCCTTTTGCGAGGCTGCAAAAACATTGTGATAGGAAGTTGCTGACCTTGTTGCAAAATTGCACAGAACAAACCATATCATCGTCCCATTCCTGTGACCCCTCTTTCAATTCTTTAGCCAGGTTGCAGAGCTTGGCCAGCCATTCCAAAGTCAAGCCAGTTTGGTCAACAACTTCTTCCGTTTCTTGCTGCGTTTCTTTTTCTTCTTCGCTGGCTGACTTCGTCAAGTCTTCGAGGTCTTCAGCGGTTAGTGGCTGGGAGTGGCAGTTTAATAACTCGCCGATGTCTCCCGTGGTCATGTCTGCAAAGCCGTCACCTCCAATGATCGCAGCCAACTGCAAAGCTTTCTGTACTGCAGAGTGTTAGATTTTGGCAGGTGTAAATCCCTTGTCATAATTAACCTCAAACCACAAATTCTTCCAGCTCACGTTAATGGTGGCAGGCTTCATCTTCTTGCAATGCCTTTGGATATTTTGGAGGCACATAGCAATTGTGTACTGCCGCCAGTATGCCTTCAAGTTAAAATTTTTGTCTTTGTCTTCTTGGGCGGCATCCACAGAAGCAACCAGGTTCGCCAGGACATTCCTCATGTATAGGGCCTTGAACGCCCTGATGACCCCCTGGTCCATTGGTTGAATAAGTGTTATAGTGTTGGGCGGCATGTAAGTTACAAGTTCAAATACCCCTGTATATTCTATTTTGCTATTTTACGCTTGTTTTGTTGTTCCTAGAGTAGGAAATAATATTTATTAATAATATTTTAATGGATTTAATTAACATTTTTGGAGTTCATATATCGCAATTTCTCAAATCTGCAAAATCGTGAATCTGCGATAGTTGAACCGCGAAGTAGCGAGGGATCACTGTACATCAATCTTGACCTGTGTATATATTTTTGTGATTATCTTTTTTTTTTTGTTGTAATTAAAATCATTTATTTTGGGGTAGTCTCTTTAAATAACCTTGAATGAATCCTGGCATTTTAGAAACCCTTTAAGGCCAACCTCACGCTGTGGTGGCGTGAATGGGAGTGTGTGTGTGAAGAGCCATTATCCCACCCCTTTTCCCAATACTCTCTCCCTCCCTCTGTAAGAATGTGTGTGAATGGGAATGGGGTTTTTTTTTATATACAGTAATATAAATTCCAGGTTTCATCTTTGTATAAAAAAAAGAAAATTCTCTTCCTCAGCAAATTGTTGATTATTATTGTTTTGAAAGGCCACTCTTTTAAATTCCAAAATATTCCTTTTGTAAAGAGTGGCTGGCATTGTCTGGTTTGGAGTATTACAAATTTAAATAATTGTATGTCCCATTTGAAGGGAGAGCCTTTTCTTTATTAATAGCCTCAATACGCAACCAGATCACTATATATTGTATCGAGCCCGGAGGCACCAGCTTTTTTTTCTGTAAGACATCTCAGAGGCGCCAGCCTTGTTAGTCCTCTGAGTTATAAATAGTCAAGTGGCAGCCGGCAGAACTTCCCCCCTCCCAGTTCAAGGTACCACGTGAGGCCTTTTCTTTTTTTGCATTTTGTCAGATCCAAAGTGTTAGACCTCGATTATACTGGTTTTGTTTGTGCTTTTATCTTTTTTTTCTTCTTGTCTCTTGGTTGGGTATAGGCCTGTGATTGGATATTGAAATTGCAAATTGATCAAGCCCATTTTTTGTTGTGTAAATAAGTAAGAGGTCTTTTATAAATATTTACCCCATATTTTTCTTGTAAATAAACAACTGTACATACAATCCGTTTCATTCTCCTTCGATTTCTCATGTCTGAATTAGTGTAGGAAGCAGGTTGGAATGATTGGAATTAGAGTATAGCTTTTTGGACTGCTACAACACACTCGCTTATGCCCCCTTTTGTTTGAGCCTCCCATTTAACTGGAGAGAGGGCCTCCCTTCCCCACTCTTCATTCATTTGTGGCCTCATCTTTCAGCAGCCTATTTATGCATGTACGGGCCCACAGAGTAGGTTGTACACCTATAATTCCTCGACAGTAAAATTCTTGAGAAGATAGTTGTTAAGAATGGGATTTCTGACCATCTAGAGTGTGGTAGGTTAATAAATGATGCTCAGCATGGGTTTATAAGATGTAGATTGTGTTTAACAAATTTACTGCAATGTATAAAGATGATGCACAATTGGTTAAGGAGATTGTTAGGGATATTGGGATTTCAGAAAATTTTGAGATCAAAGCATTAATTAGACTGAACCCACCCTGAGGAGTGCAGAACCAACCTCAAAATAGACCAAGACTGCTTAAAGTGGTATTGGATAATGAGGAATTGTAAATTAAAATTTGAAAAGCCAGTGGGTAAATAAGAAGCCTTGAGGACCCTAGAAAAAATTGTGTATGTATAATGCCTGATAAGACTTTCAAAGAAAAAAAAGCTCATGTTGAACTAGCAAAAAACAGGATGCGAAGAACAAAGAACATCTATACATGGGCATCAAGGAGAAAACCTCGATAATACACAATGGAAGAATCAAGCAAATTGCTGTGCAAGCCCAAAATTAAGACCAGTTGAAAAGCTCAAGTGTGTCTACACAAATGTGGATGGAATTAACACCTCAAATAAGAGTGATGCATTGGATATCATAATTAAAAGAGAAAATCCCCATGTTATATTTGTTACTGAAACAAAGTTAAGAGAGAATGAATTCCATAATTCAGTGACTGTGATCTGTATACTGTTTACACAAAAGTTAGAAATGGGAAAGGTAACAAGGAAAGAAAGTACCCTAGAAGACCTTACGGTCCATTCAATGAGGGTACCTTTCAACTAGCAGTCGAGCGGGCACATCTCTGCTCAAATGCTTTACGTCCTTAAACGACCATTTTTCAAGACCCTGTCTAGTTTTGACTTGAACTGGTCAACAGATTCACTGTTGACAACTTCCACTGGAAGTGCGTTCCAACTACTGCAGATACGGTACGTGAAAAGTTTCCACACAGATCGCTGTTGTAACGCTTCAGTTCAAGTTTAAGGCTGTGATTTCTTGTTCTGCTCTCAACAAGTGTGAAAATATCCCTGTAGTCAACATTGTTGAACCCTCAAAGTATTTTGAAAACTTTGATGAACTGACCACGCAGTCTACAGGTTTCTAATGAGAACAGATCTAATTTCTTTAATCTATCTTCATAACTTTTATGTCTGATAGAATCAGTTTGGTTGCCCTGGCTTGCACGCATTCCAATCTCGCGATGTCCTTTTGAAATGAAGGACTCCAAAATTGTACAGCATACTCCAGGTGCGGTTAGACAAGTGAGTTGTACAAACATAGAACAATCTCCTTGTCCTGATATCTAAACCGGCGCTTTATGTAGCCTAGCATCCTTTGGGCCTTTTTCTCCGCCTCAATGCACTGTTTCGAGAACTTGAGATCACTAGTGATTGTTACACCCAAGTCTTTCTCAGTGTCACTCGATTCAAGAGCAGTGCCCTTAAAGATATACTGAGATTGGGGGTTTCGGTGGCTGATATGCATCACTTTGCAATTGTTCACGTTAAAAGGCATTTGCCACGTGTCTGACCACTCCCCAATCTTCCTGCAGGCGGGCAGTAATTCCATCCTTTGCAACGTTTATACCAAGCTTGGTATTGTCAGCAAATTTGGAAATCTTGGCAACTATATCACCATGTCACCATCCATGCCGTTGACATAGATGATGAATAGTAGTTGTCCCAGGACAGAACCTTGAGGCACCCCACTAGTAACGGGCACCCACTCAGAAGCCTGTCCATTTACCACCACCCATTGTTGTCTGCCACTTAGCCAGTTCTCTATCCAGCCGGCTACTTTTCCGTCTATGCCCAGCACTCGCACTTTCCGGAGAAGGCAGCGGTGTGGTACCTTAAAAAAGACTTTCTGAAAGTTTAAGTAGACCACATCCACTGCTTTGTCCCGATTGTGCTCACTGAAGATGAAGTGGAAGAATTCCACAAGGTTCGTCAGGCATGACTGTTGCCTTCAGAAGCCATGCTGGGAACTCCTCAGTGGCAGCTTTGACTATAAATGCAACATCATTTTGTCCACCATGATGCTTCCCATGAGTTTACCGACTATCGAAGTCAGACTGATAGGTCGGTAGTTTGATGGTTGGCTACGGTCTCCTTTCTTGAAGATAGGAGTCACCTCCGCTTCCCACCAGTCTCTAGGAACGCATTCGGTCCGGATTGACATGTTGAAGATTGCGCTCAGGTGTCGTGACACTTGATCGCGCACTTCTTTCAAC
Organism: Ceratothoa steindachneri; assembly: GCA_963969495.1. NCBI lineage: Eukaryota > Metazoa > Arthropoda > Malacostraca > Isopoda > Cymothoidae > Ceratothoa > Ceratothoa steindachneri. Next base: position 79,040,163 of record OZ018323.1, read on the forward strand.
ACTTTAGGTAGAAACCCATCCAGGCCAGGTGACTTATTCGTCATTAGGTCACTGATCTTCTTTTCTATTTCTCCTTCAGTGAAGTCCATATCCTCCAGCCCCCCCCCCCCCCGAGTAGGAATCCATTGGCTGGGGATGGGACCACACTCTTCAGTAAACACTGAAGAGAAGTAGTCATTGAGGAGGTTAGCATTTTTAGCATCTCAGTGCTTTAATGTGCCCTCCTCATTCCTCAAAGGGACAATCATTCAATGGATTGGTTTACGGTGGTTTACATATCCAAAGAACTCCTTGGGATTCTCTTTACAGAGTCTCGCCACTCAGAGTTTCTCAGACCGCTTAGCCGCCCTTATGCTGGACTTCACTCTCCTGGCTGGCCTCCGGTATTCGTCAAAGTCACCCAAGATCTTCGCTTGCCAGTACACATTTCTCATCTCCCTAAGCAGTTGGCCGATTTCTCAATTAAACCACTTTGGTTGAACAGAAGACCGACGGGGGCATTTCAGAGGGATGAAACGCGATTGAAGACTCATGAATGTGGTTTTGAAACTGTTCCACGGGTCTTCAACAGCCTCACGTCAGTCAGTTCAGCATGTAGACCTGCAAAGTCTGCTCTTCTCAAATCAAGTTTTCTCGATTTACTTGTTTCTACTGATTATGAAGATACTATTTGGGATCATATTGAAATGGTATCCTGTATGATCAATCTTAAAGGTAACAATATTTTGTTAAGGTGTATTTATAGACCTCCTGGTTCTAATGTGGAATACAACAGTGGAGCGAATCAGTCAATTGTGAAGTTTGGAAATTCAAATGTAGATCAAGTTTTGTTGTGTGGTGATTTTAACTTCAAAGAAATAGATTGGGTGAATCACTGGGTGGATGGGAGTGAGGAAAGTGAGCAAGTAATTTTCTATGATGCTTGCCAAAAAGCATATCTCCATCACCATGTGACAGAATTCACTCACTCACATGGGACAGACACTCCTTCACTGCTTGACCTTGTCTTTACAAAAGACGACTTGATTTAGACATGATTGAATATTACGCCCCCATTGGTGCTAGTGACAATGCAGTGTTGGTCTTTACTTTCTGGGTTGAAGGTGCCATGACTCACGAGGATGACTGCTACAGTAAACTGAACTATTTCAAAGGGAATTATGAGAAGGCAAATGAATTATTTGCAAATGTTGAGTGGGCCCGCGAGTTTGAGGGTGCTAATGTGAATGAAATGTGGACCAAATTTATTCACAGATACATGGAAGTGAATCAGAGGAGCGTACCTGCTAAAGAAACACTGAAGTTGGGCTCTAGAAAAAAACCCAAGTGGATGACTCACTATGTGATAAACCAGGAAAAAAAAGGCATGGGAGTGATATCGGAAAAAGAAGACTAGAATCAGATATAAATATTATTGCTCAATAAGAAATAAAACTACTGAATGTGGCATTTCAGTCTCTTTGTGCAGGAGATCACAATCCTATTACAATTACTGAGAACCAGTTTCATGGTGATGTACTCACCAGCAAATCAACACTAGTTCCAGATGGGGTACACCCTACAATACTTAAAGAATGTGCCACTACCCTTTCTCTGCCACTTCTATATATTTTTAAAGAATCAATATCAGGAGTAATCCCAGTAGATTGGGCTAAAACTAACATTACCCCAATATTCAAGAAAGGGAATAAAACAAAGGCCCTAAATTATCATCCAGTAAGTCTGATGTCTATCCCTTGCAAGCCATTAGAAAAACTTATGAAGAAAAATATCATGGAGCATCTAGATAAGTATAAGATTCTGTCATGTCATCAGCATGGTTTTCGATCTGGAAGGTCATGTCTTACTCAACTACTGGAGTATTTTCAGGAAGTGGAAGATGCCATTGAGGATAAGGATGATGTGGATGTGATCTATCTGGACTGCAGGAAAGCTTTTGATACCTTTCCTCACAAACGTCTCTTACATAAGTTAAAAGCTGTGGGTATAGAAAGTGAAATATGGAAATGGATCAAGGTCTTCCTTGGCAACAGAAAACAAAGGGTTTCTATCTGAGGGGTTCACTCTAGTTGGCTTGATGTATCAAGTGGTGTTCCTCAAGGTAGCTTGCTGGGCCTAATTTTTGTAAATGACTTATTGAATGACATTCGGTCCAGTGGCAAGTTATTTGCTGATGATGCCAAAGTTATAGAAGAATTAAGAACACAGAAGATAGGACAGACTTCAAGAAGACTTTTGGTGCCTACAGCAGTGGAGTGAAAAATGGCTGTTAACTTTAAACAATGGAGAAATGCAAGGTTATGCACATTAGAAAAACTAATGCCAACTACAACTACCACATGGATGGAATCCCATTGCAGTATACAGAAGAAGAAGAGAAGAATTTAGGGATATATGACACCAGACATTTCACCAACTGTGCACATATCCAAGGCTGCTGCCAAGGCCAACTCCATGGTGGGGAAGATAAAAAGAACTTTTGCATGCATGGATGACAAGATATTTCTTGCCCTATATTTGAGGCTATTTTTATTAGCTCCGAGCTCCCTTGCCCCTTTGATTTCAGTAAGGTAAGCATTATGATTGATTTTGATTTTTATGAGTCTTGATGATGATGCCTTTTGTTTTTGATACATTCCTGTGGACGGTTCTAATTGTATATTGTAGATGCATGATCTGACACAATCCTATGGATGCATTTTATGGGTGGGTTTTGAAAGATGTGGGTGGGTTTTGAAAGATGTGGATGACCTTTGATAGGCCCTTGTGGCTTTTGTCATCCATGAAATTATGTTATGTTTGGATCTACAGAATGATATTAATCTTTTCAAAAGAACAAGCTGTTCTTGGGGACTTTCTTTTTCAGTTGAAAAATGAGTCAGAATGTTGTTTTTTTGTCAAAAATTTCCTGATGCTCCTGCCCTCTACCATATTTTATTCCTGACCAACCAATTAAGGATATTGACAATCATAAAGATCTTGGTGTCTGAGTGGATGCTTCCCTCAAGTTCTACTTACATGTGAGGGAAATTGCAGGAAAAGCCAGAAGTATTTGCTATACTATTTTGAAAGGCACACTCTGTACATCTCCCAATTTCCTGAAGACAGTTTTTATTTCTCATGTCTGTCCCATTCTTGATTTTGCTTCTGTGGCTTGGTTTACTGGTTATTCTGGAGATATCAAACTATTGGAAGGTATACAGAGACAAAGGACTAAGAGAATTGCTGGGGTTTGTGATTTAACCTATAGTGAGCATCTTGCTTTTTTTAGTTTGTTTTCTATTAAAGGCAGATTGATTAGGGCTGACCTGATTATGGTGTTTAAAATTTTGAAAGGTTTTTGCCCTCACCTTGATCACCCATTTGTGAGAAATTTAATTAGGGACACTAGGGGACATTCTCTCAAGCTGTTTGTTCCTCGTTATAACACTGATATTAGAGCATGTTTCTTCTCAGTGAGAGTCATTGATATTTGGAATGAGTTGCCTGAATATGCTGTGTCCCCTGAATCTGTTGCCACCTTTGAACACCATCTTGACTCAGCTCTCGGTCGGATTTTGTATGATTTTGACTAGTAATTTCTCCTATGTGTGGTTGTTGTGTTCCTGGTTAGGTTGCTTATTATTTATTCATAAGTGCCACTGTTGACTGCTAAATTTTATTGCCATATGCCATGAGTTTGATGGTAGTTCTTCATGTCATCTTAGTGAGACACATTAGCCAACCACTGTGGTACACCAAGGATGTCTCTCTGAAAGTTGTGGTTAGAGGCATCTCCAGTTTCTAGGTGGGGATTAAACCCCATCTAGGTAAGAGATCTCCGTCACAGCATCAAATCTATTATTCAACCTAACAGGTTCCATTTCCCTCTTACTCACACACCTAACCTATCCATATTCCCCCATCATTCATCTTCACTTACATCAGTCACTTGTTTCTCTAAGGTCCTTAGTCTAGTCCTATCTTCCACCCTCCTGTTCCCAGCCACATTCTTCATACATATACTTGCATCCCTTCTCACTTAATCTCTTGCACTCATCACGCAACCGACTCACCTCCCTCACCAAAGCCACATTTGCATGAGTCACACTACACAAGGGGCTTACCTAGTTGGCTCCCCACAAACCCATTAGCAGATCATGGGAGACTAGGCAGTGAGAAAGAGTGAGGGAGCCCACAGCAGCACACATGCCAGCAAACAAAAGGTCAGTCATAAGAGATAGCTTATGAAAAATTTAGAGATTTTATATGCGTGCTGTTCCATTTTATACAGTAGATTTAAGTCAATTAAGTTTTGGTACTAAAAAAAACATTTCAATCAAACTCATATAATAAGTCACTGCAGTTTTTGTGGAGATGCTTTTTGAAAGTGTCCAAGTTTGAACTAGTAAGAACATGGTTAGGCAAATTATTCCAATTAGAGATACATCTTTCACTGAAAAACCTCTTTCTACATTCAAGACTTATGTGTCTAGGAGACAGTTCGAATTAATGACCATGAGTACCTACCCTAGGAGCCAAGTTAAAAATTTTATTAGGAGACAATGCACACTCACCATGAAAGATTTTCCAACATTTTATTAGATCTGCTCTAAGTAGATGACCTTTAATAGAGTATTAGTTAAGTCTCTGTAACCTTTCAGCATAAGTAAAATCAGCCATACCATGAATATTCCTCGTCCATCTCCCATGAACATTTTCTATATATCCAGTAGCCCAAACACAAACTGAAAATTCCAACAATAGCCGAATATAACTCCTGTAAATGGGCAACATAAAATCAGCCAACCTGCATAGAGTGGACCTCAAAATGTTGGAAGCAAGATTAGCTGCCGTATTAGTGATATTCTGTACGTGGAGATGGAATTTTAGAGAAGTTGACATGAGACTCGACATATTTGATTGTAGCATTGTCAAGATAATATTTAGAGAATAATCCAAGAGAGTTGCAATCCACTTTGTTTCCCCTTTGAAACCTCCTTACAACACACTTGCTAGCATTCATAGATAGACTCCAAGACTTTCCTGTATCATTTATCAGTGAGATATCCTCCTGGGCAAGAGAAAGATCCATGAGTATCAAACAGAGTAGAGTAATGAATTCTAAGATAAATATTAAGGTCATCAGCAAAGATGTAATATTTACAACAGATACCCCTAGTAATACAATTAATATAAACACAAAACAGAATTGGTGGGTCCAACACCAAACCCTACGGTATACAACTTCTTACCCTTCTACTTCTACTAGAGTCCCCTTCAATAACAACAAAAATACCTCTGTCAGTCAGAAACGAATGAATCCAATTGAGGAAATGTCCCTCTATGCCTAACCTAACTAGTTTTTGAAGCAAAATTCAAAATTGACCACATCAAAAGCTTTGGAACAATCAAAATGTATAACATCAATGATGAAACCTTGATCGACCAAATCGGAATCATCAATGTCAACAGAAGCTGGTCCTTGACTGATCTATTCCTACGTAAGCCAAACTGTTCCTGGGCTAGAATGCCATTTGTTTCTAAATACTGAACTAACCTGGCAGTAACAATATGTTCCATTGTTTTACAACAGACAGAAGTAATACTTATGGGCATTTAGATAAATTTGCTCTTCTTTCAACACCACAAAAATCACAAACTATATGCACACTGCTTACATCAATGGGCATACTCACTTTGTTTAAAAATAATCTTTTATCAAAAACTTAAATTGAATTACGAATAAAGCATTAAGGAAAAGCAAAATTTAATGGTGAAAGGAAGCAAAGTTCATAAGCTATAAACAGATCATATTCCATCGCCACAATACTGGTTGAACTTGGGAAAGGAGCCAAACAGCAGTGGACTGGACAAAGAACTTTTCTCAACGCAACACCTAGTAGGCAAAATCCCAAAAGGTAAGTGACATGGCTAGCTCGATCGACAAGCAGAATACCCAGTCTAATGATTCATATCCTTGTGGCACATGCAATATTAACATAACTGAGGAAGACTCAATACATTGCCAAAGATGCATCATATGGTACCATGCAGCCTCTAACTGCAACAATATATCACAAAAAGTTTTGGTAATTCTGAAGATCCATACCCCATGAGCTTTCTGCTCGCATTCCCATAATATTTATTCCACCTCCCAACATGTTTTCACCTAACTGTGTGATTAACTTGTTTTATTACTTGTTCCTGAGGGTGCGCATAGCGAGCAGGGGGGTATGGGGGGGCTATGCCCACTCATATAGCAACCCATACTACAGTTTGCGGGATATAGATCTTCAGGTTTACCAAAGTTTTTAATGCCCTATCAGCTTCTAATGCCATATTTTTCGCCTGCGAAAATTGTAGGCCACAGTCCACCTCCTCTCCCCCCTGTTCCACTCTGTCACCCTCTGACTTCACCAAACTATTTAACACAGTCCAAATACTTGCCACCTCCATCCAAACTATGCATGAAGACATCAAACTCATAAAACCTCTCATTAATACAGTACAAACATAAGTTAACATGCTAAAACATGAATTAATCATTATAAAACACACACACACCCTCCCTAAACCAAACTGAAATCCAAAAGGTAATCAGCCAGGAAGTGTTGGAGGTCAGAGAGCGGGGGAGGAGGGCTGACTCTCTTATTATCAGGGGCTTGTTTTTAGACCCATTGCCCTAACAAACACGGGTTATAAACTATACATGGGTCTGTTAAAAGAAAAAAAATTATTGAACATTTAATAACCAATAATGAAGTAAATGAATTACAAACAGGATTTAGAAAGGAAGAAGACTAGAGGATAATTTATTTTTGCTAAATTACTGTATCGGAGATGCTAAAAGAAGAAAAGTTGAGTTAGTGTTGACAGCTATTGACTTGACAAAGGCTTTTGACTCAGTCAATAGGAGGAAACTCGTACAAGCACTAATAAAATATAAATGTGAACCAAATGTAATAACCAGCATATCAAAATTATATAGTGGTGATGAAACATCTTTATATTTAAATAACAATAAGATCTGTCAAATACCAGTTACTAGTGGCATACGTCAGGGCTGTACAGGTTCCCCACAGCTATTTGTACTTGTAACAAATTTAATCATAAAAAAGATATGTGAAACAAGGATTGGTTACAAAAATGAGACAGTATATCTGCCAGCACTTTTTTTATGCTGACGATGGATTGTCTTGGTGAGAGTGGCAGAAGACTTTGGATTAAATATTAATAACGAAAAAAGTAAATGTATGATTTTCCATGGAAGAAATAAAACTGAAAAAATTAGTGACATTAAGGTTGTGGAGAGCATAAAATATCTTGGGGTAACTATAAATGATCAAGTAGATTGTTTTAAAGAGCATAAGAAGGAGAAAATTAATTTATGCAGAAATATGGCAAATATGACTTGCTCAGTCATATCTAGGTCCTGTAATAAATTATTAATTGAAAAAACTTTTTGGAAGTCGGTAGTTCTGCCTTGTGTGTTGACAGGTTCATCACGGGCCACATGGGATCAGCAGGAAATGGATATACTACAAAAAATAGAAAACTCAGTTTTTAGGAAAATTCTTGGTGTTCCATGTTATGCTCCAACAGTAACATTAAGAGGGGAGATAGGTGTAACTACAATGTTTATAAGAGACATGAAACAAAAATTAAATTATTTAAACTATATTATGATGAGTGAAAATAGATTGCTTATTACAGTAATGGAGATGTGGAACAGCCCTAGATATATCAGATGGATAAAGTAACATAACATAAACATAACATAATTTCACGGATGACAAAAGCCACAAGGGCCTATCAAAGGTCATCTGCATCCATCAAAACCCACCCAGAAAAATCATCATCGCCAGGGAAAGACAAAATCAAAGCCCCCCACAATATAATATAACAGATGACAAAAGCCACAAGGGCCCATCATAGTTCATCCGAGTCAAACAGCCTCTTTTTTAAGGCACTCAAACTCCCAAGAAAACTTCATCCAGAGGATTGCGTCCAGAAATCAAGGCTTGTCAAGAACTAAAACATGCAGCTATAGATATATACAAACAATATTAATATATACAAAACTTAGGAACCATCACAACCTTCCCTTCCCATAAACTCATCCAACCTACTCTTAAATACATTTAAATTTGGACTACCTACTACCCTCCGCGGCAATTTGTTCCAGAAGTCAACCTCTTTGACTACAGCTGCCAATTTAGTGTCATCAGCAAAAATTGACACTTTGCTATTTACACCTTGCCCAAGATCATTTACATAGATTATAAATAATGAAGGGGCTAAAACTGATCCCTGAAGTACACCACTAATAACATTCCTCCACTCCAACCTCACTCCATTCAGTACAACTCTCTGTTTCCTATTTTTCAGCCATTCAGTTATCCAATTTAAAACCTTACCACATATCCCATGCAGCTTTAATTTATGAACTAGTCTTCAATGTGGAACCTTATCAAAAGCTTTGCTGAAATCTAAGTAGATCACATCAACTTTCTCACCATAATCTAATTCTTTAGTTACATAATCCATAAAATCCAGTAAATTAGTTAAACACGATCTACCTTTTCTAAAACCATGCTGAACATCATTAATTAACCTTCTACTCTCTAGATGATCAGAAATTCCCTTCTTAACCATCTTCTCAAGAATTTTACAGACTATAGAAGTTAAGCTTACCGGTCTAAAGTTATTTGGGTCCTCTTTGCTTCCCTTTTTAAAAATTGCCACTACATTTGCCAATTTCCAATCATTTGGTATTTCTCCAGACTCTAGTGATCTAATAAATATCATCTCAAGAGCTACTGCAATACTTTCTGAGTATCCTAGAATGAATGTTGTCAGGGCCAGATGCCTTACAAGTATTTAACTGCATTATAAGCCCTTTAATTTCTTCTCTGTCTATATTAAAAGAATTTAGCACTACTTCCCTTCACCTAGAATAATCATCAATTAATCTAACTGGTTTCTCTTCTGTGAATACTGAAGCAAAATGATCATTAAGAACCTCTATTATTTCCTCGTCAGATTCTTTCAAAACCCCTTCATATTTAATAGGCCCTATTTTATCCCTGTTAGATTTATTATTGATTCTATAATAGCTAAAGAATTTTTTAGGATCTTTATTATTATTTTTAGCTAAATTAATTTCTGCTGTCCTTTTGGTCTTCTTAATAATCTTATTTAGTTCATTTCTGGTTGACCTATAATGGTTTAAATTATTGAAACTACTCTCACTTTGTAATCTCTGGTATGCCCTTTTTTTCTCTGAAACTTTATTAGCTATTTCTTGATTCCGCCATAATGGTTTCCTACATTTCTTCCTAATAGACTTCATTGGAATACACTGTTCCTGAACCATGTTTAATATAGTCTTAAAAATATCCACATCTCATAAGTATTCTTTCCATGGAATTCTATATCCCACCTAATCTGATTTAGCATACTGCGTAATTTATAAGAATATAAGAAGAACATAAGAAAAGAAGGAGACTGCAAAAGACCATTCATGGCCTACACTTGGCAGCTCCTGTTCCAGTCAACACACAAAAGATTTCTTACCAGAGAAAAGTCATCAACATTGTCACCCTTTACAGGAGTTCGTCAGATCTAATCTACAATATACATAAAATGCATCCAGAGGATTATGTCCATTCATGCAACCGCAAAATATAATCTCCCCACTCCTTAGAAAAATATATACATATGTACATAAAAAAAGTCAGTCCCATCTAGCAGCTTCATCCATATATTTATCTAATCTATTCTTAAAACTACCCAGAGAGAAGGCTTCTATCACATGTCTAGTGAGCCTATTCCATTCATCTACCACACGATTTGTAAACCAATTCCTCCCAATCTCCTTCCTAAACCTATACTTATCAAGCTTAAGCCCATTGCTACGTGTCCTGTCATGTTCACTAAGTATAAGAACCTTACCCAGATCCCCTTTATTATATCCTTTTACCCATTTGAAGACTTCAATTAATTCCCCTCCGACTCTTCTCCTTTCCAATGTATGTAGATTTAGTTTTCTGAGCCTTTCAGCATAAGGTAAGTTCCTTAGCCCACCAATCATCTTTGTCATCCTTATCTGCACAGACTCAAGCAAATCAATATCCTTCCTATAATATGGTGACCAAAATTGTACTGCATAGTCTAGATGAGGCCTAACTAGCGCCAGATACAGTTTTAGAATGACTTCAGCACTCTTATTGCTTACACTCCTCCTAATGAATCCCAATATCCTATTAGCTTGATTCTTAGCATTTAGGCATTGCTTTCTAGGATGAAGGTCTGAACTTACCAAAATACCCAAGTCCTTCTCACAATCGGTCCTCCCTAAAATTCTCCCATTTAATTTATAACTATTCAATGGATTATTTCTACCTATACTAAGTACACTACATTTGTCTATGTTAAACTTCATTTGCCATTTCTCGGCCCAATTGGACAGAATGGTCAATTCCTCCTGCATTACAACAGCATCAGAATCAGCCCTAATGGCCCTACCTAGCTTAGTATCATCAGCAAATTTACTCAGGTCACTACTTATACCTATGTCAAGATTATTAATATAAATTAAGAATAGCAAGGGACCCAAAACAGATCCTTGCGGAACTCCACTGCTAACACCCCCCCACTCAGATTTAACTCCATCTATACTAACTCTTTGCTGTCTGTCACCAAGCCATGACTGAATCCTAAATATACTGCCATCGATCTTGTGTGCTTTAACTTTGCTCAGAAGCCGTAAGTGTGGCACTCGATCAAAAGCCTTACTAAAGTCCAGGTATAAAATATCATAGTTTTCATCATTATCTGCTGCTTCATACACCTTACTATAAAAAGACAACAAATTAGTCAGACAGGATTTACCCTTACTAAAGCCATGCTGTGATTCTTTTATCAACTTATGCTTATCCAAGTGATCTCTAATATTCCTTGCTAGAATAGATTCCATCATTTTCCCTACCACTGATGTCAAAATTACTGGTCTGTAATTAGACATATTTGTTTTATCCCCTTTCTTAAATATAGGTATCACATTGGCCTTCTTCCATGCCACTGGCACAATGCCACTCTCCAGTGATTTTCTAAAGATGCATGCTAGGGGCTCACTTAACACATCCTTACATTCTTCCAAATTCTAGGAAAGACCTCATCTGGACCGGGTGCTTTACTACTTTTGATTTTATCAATTTCCTTTGTCACTATCTCCTTTGTGATCAAGATATCCTTTAATTTCTCTTCATCATTACCACGAAAGATCATTGACACCTCAGGTATATTTAGAGTATCCTCCTGTGTAAATACTGAGAGAAAAAAAGCCATTTAGCATTCCAGCCATTGAGTCCCTATCACTCACTAATTCTCCATTGGAATCTATAAGTGGGCCTATTTTATTTCTAACCTTAGTTTTGTATAATTGCTAAAAACTTTTAGGATCTTCCTTTGCACTATTTGCCACTTTAATTTCATAATTTCTCCTTGCTACTCTAATTAACTTTTTAACATCTCTTGCTAGTTCATTATATCTCTGCCTTAAGTGATCCTCTCCATTTTTTATTTTCCTATAAATACCCTTTTTAATGCCAATATAATGCTTAATTTTATCTGTCATCCATTTTGGGTCATTATTTTTAGTCCTAATCTCCTTATATGGAATGTTAATCATCTGACCTGTAATTAATTGCTCAATTATTCTTTCATACTCCTCTTCAATTGTAATCTCTTCTTCCTGGTGATTATTGTCTCCACTAACTGATATCATTGAATCTATTCCTGATTTGATTTCATTGCCTGGTTTCTGTACAATTGCCTCCAGGTAAGTCCTTAGCCCATTATAATTTGCTCTTCTAAAGTCAGGAATTTTAACATTGTTCATGCTACTATCAATACCATTCCATTTCATCTTGAATCTAATTTCACAATGGTCACTATTACCCAAATTTCCTCCAATCTCAGTATCCTTAATAACTTCTTCCCTATTTGTCAGAACTAAATTCAGTATATTATTATCTCTAGTGGGTTCGTTAATAATCTGCCTCAGAAAATTATCTTGGACAACATTCAAAAATTCCTCAGCCTCCTGATCACCCACAAGAGCTTCCCAGTCTATATTTCTGTAATTAAAATCGCCCATTATACACACATGCTTACTTCTACATGCCCGTTCTATCTCCTGCCACAGAAGATTTGAAGCTTCCTTACTAAGATTTGGTGGTCTGTATAATAATCCTATGACAAGCTTGTTTTTACCTTCCTTTACATTTAGCCATAATGACTCTGTGTTATCATCTAATTTAATTGTACTGTTTACACAACACTGGAGATTATCTTTAATATAAATAATAACCCCTCCTCCTCTCTTCCTATTCCTATCTGTATGGAACATGTTAAAGCCCTCAATCTCAACCTCAGGTTTAAAGTGATTACCTGCCAAATCAAGCCATGACTCTGTTATCACAATTATATCAAAATTCTCTTCACTCGCTAACGCTCTTAAGAGATCTATCTTATTCCTTATACTCCAACCATTTGTGTAGTATATTTTTAAGGTTTTTTTATTATTCCCATCTTCATTGCATCGTGCTTTTTTATTCCTAGTTATCTGCTCATTCACTTGTGCATTAGTTCCCCTATAACGCATCAGTATGCCCTTCCCCCTAGCTATTCCTCTATCTCTGCATCCCTTCCATTTCCTACACCTGCCCTCTATTTCTGTTATTCCCTTACCTCTAACAGCTTCTAGTTTCCCACCCATAAGGACCTAATCACACTATCCAGCTCCCCCCATAGAACCTCAACACCTGCCCGACTAGTTATTCCCTTACCTCTAACAGCTTCTAGTTTCCCACCTGTAAGGACCTAATCACACTATCCAGCTCCCCCCATAGAATCTCAACACCTGCCCGACTAAGATGGAGCCCATCCATCGCATACAACCTCCTATTCCCGTAAAACCCACCCCAGACATCTACAAACACCAATCCTAACTCCTCACACAGTCCTTTCACAAATTCATTCAAACCAATTGCATGCGACAACCATTCTACCCCCACATCCAATCTCGGAAGCATACCAGAAACAACACCTTTTACCCTGCTTTTACTCATCCTTTTAACTAACCTTTTATACTGCTCTCTCATATAAAAATTTGGAATTTTTGTGGAGCTTGTCATTGTTCTACCCTTAACTATTTGCAAATTAAACCGAACCATCTGATGATCACTGTTTCCCAATGATTCCCCTACACTCAATCCTTGAACTAAGTGATCATCATTTGAAAGAATTAGATCTAATATATTGGCACCCTGTGTTGGCTTATTAACAAATTGGGTCAAAAAGTTATCCTCAAAACACTCCATAAACTTACAACTTGCTCTATCTCTTCCTATCATATTTTCACAGTCTACAGAAGTTAAATTAAAGTCACCAAGAATAACTGTATATTCTTTGCATCCTTTACTTATTTCCCTGATAGAAGAGCATATAAATATGATAAGACAATGTGGTTGCAAGAGCTAGAAGGAAAAAGTACTTTAAATACATATAAGCAGCATAAATTGGATATAAAAGAATAATATCTATAAATCTATTTTAATGTATAGGGCACGGAGCAACACATTGCAACTTGGATGAAGGAAGAAGTACTTGGGAGAAGTTGTGAAGTGTAAGACAGAAGAAACTTTGAAACATTTCATGAAGGAGTGTAATGTGCTGGCAGAGATAAGGACACAGTTTGAAATACAGGATGTGAAACAAAGTGAAGTTTTATTATTTACAGGAAGTGAGAAAGCTGAACAAATATAAGGAACTCATATACTGTCTTTGGAAGGGAAGAAAACAAGTGTTGGGAGAGACTGAGTAACCTGAAATAAAATCAGAAAAACTTATAGTCCGGTGCTGTAGAAAAAGCTATACCGGATACCTCCATCTGGTCTGATATTAGTCACTTCTTTCTCTCCAGTCCCTAGTCTAGGCATATCTTCCACCCTCCTGGTCCCAGCCACATTCTTCTTGCGTACACTCACATCCCTTCTCACTTCATGCACCAACTGGTAAACATTACAATCAGCGGCACAAACGATGGGACGCAAACTATTTTGTCTGTGTTCCAATATGTTTCACCTTTTTGGAGTAAATTCAAGGGGACTGCTCATGGGGGGTTTATCACTGCAGGAAGAGCCCCCTACAATGATCCTGAGTTTCAATCAATTGGGGGGGGGGTATAACCCCCCCCCCCTCCAGTATATAATCATAATTGTTTATAGAATAATGTTCTAACATTTTATTTAACCAAACACGCATGAATATGCATGCATGGGTGAACGAAATATACCCGCACTCCCCCCACACATACTTTTTTAGCACGCCAACGATCTTCATGTTTACTACCCCAAGCTCGCTACGCTCGCCCTCAGGAACAAGAAATAAAACAACAATTAGGTGAAACATATTGGAAAATGGACGAAATATTATGGGAACGCGAGCAGGAAAGCTCACGGGGTATGGATCTTCAGAATTACCAGCTACCAGATGTTGATAAAACAAATAGAGGGTGAATTATGCATCTGTGAATAACATTGAAAATAATAAAAATTTAGGGGTTGATCAGATTCTTTTCACAGGTACAATATATATATATATATATAGGTAAATATGTAAATTAGCGACTCGACCCCAAAAGTATTATTTGGTAAATATTTTTGTTTACCCCTACTGGATTATTCATGCGCGTTTGAGTCATCTGACATCAGACCCCACCCTCACCCCCCTTATAATTCACAAAATGATTAAAGGCGCTGACATGATTTGGTTAAATCATTCACCTCTGTAAATGTTAGCACATTGGTCTATAAACAATTAAGATTATATACTGGGGGGGCTGTGCCCCCAGACCCCCCAATTTAATGAAACTCAGGATCATCATGGTGTGGTCCCCCCATTGTGTTTACCTCTACACGAGCCGTCCCCTTAAATGTACTCCAAAAACATGAATCATTTTGGAACACAGACGAAATAGTACGTCCAAGCGTTTGAATCGCTAATCTACATATTTATATATACAAGGTGTCCAAGAAAAAAGTTAACCGTACTTTGAATTAGTATAACTCAAAACATATTAGAGATTTTTAAGTCCTGCAAAACAAAATAAATTTAACAACTAGTTATCTGTCGATTCTAGAAATTTCATTAAATTCTCTTTTACGATATTGATACACTAATGGGTTTAGTGTAGGTTATCAAAATTATGTTTGTGCAAGGAAGTAAAATAATGAAACTTCGAAGTTTAAATTCAACAAATATATTTAAATCCATTTTTAATAAAAATGCCTCTTCATATGTGTAATACAAATTCATTTTTTAATTTTCTAAGCATCGTTACCTTCCATATGCCCTCCATTTCTTGGTAAATATGTAGACGAGCAACCCGGCCGATAAGATGTACTATTTCATCTGTGTTCCAAAATGTTTCATTTTTGGAGTACATTTATAGGAGATGGCTCGTGGGAGGGGGAGTAACCACGATGCGTGGACCGCGCTACGATGATCCTGAGTTTCACTACATCATAACATAACATAACATAATTTCACGGATGACAAAAGCCACAAGGGCCTATCAAAGGTCATCCACGATGCGTGGACCGCGCTACGATGATCCTGAGTTTCACTACATCATAACATAACATAACATAATTTCACGGATGACAAAAGCCACAAGGGCCTATCAAAGGTCAGCGCCTTTAATCATTTTGCGAATTATAATAGGGGTTGGGTGGTGGGGTATGACGTCAGAAAAGACACGGGTGAATGATAATATTTACACAAAATAATTTTTCCGGCTGGGCCGCTCATCTACATGTTTACCCATTTCTTTCCAAGCACATTTGCGCCTTTGAT
The DNA here is from genome assembly GCA_963969495.1 of Ceratothoa steindachneri. NCBI lineage: Eukaryota > Metazoa > Arthropoda > Malacostraca > Isopoda > Cymothoidae > Ceratothoa > Ceratothoa steindachneri. Next base: position 79,056,066 of record OZ018323.1, read on the forward strand.
TGAACAACTTTTTTGATTAACTTGTGATTTTCCTTAAGTCTATTGACTTCACGTGTGATACTGGTTAATGCTTTGTGGTGGAGTAGAATGCACTTTATTCTCTTGATATCCCCATAAGAAATAATCGCACTGTGTTAAGTCGAGGGATCTTGGGGGCCATTCAATTGCATGATTTAGCGTGCCAATGCAGTTGTCAAATGTTTCTCTTAGTTTTGTTCTTACAGCAAGCTGTCTATGAGCTGCTGCGCCCTCCTGAATCCACCAAAGTCTATTGAATTGATTGCCCTAAATCTGGCAGAGTTCCGGGAAGATCCTTTCGTTGATCATGCTCAGGTAGGCAGCACCATTCAAGTTATTCTCATAAAACAATGGCCTACAAGATAGCCATTCCCGCATATTACGATCCACAGAGACACTTTCTGTTGACAAATACATGTGTCAAAGTTGAATGCTGGGGGGGGGGGGGTCAGCGGCCCATATTGCAGAATGTTATGGCTATTTACCTTTTCATTCATGCAAAAAGCCGCCTCGTCACAAATCACAATGTTTTCTAAGAAACGAGCAGGTTTAGGGAGAAACCATTCGACAAATTGTCTACAAGGAGGAAAATCAGTTTCAAGAAGCTGGTGTCTTGCATGCATCTTATAGGGATGCCATTTTAAGTCATGTTTAATAATGTGGTTAAATGATGACTGACAATTGTAACCCATTCTTTCTGACTGATACATGTGAATTTTGAAGAAGTGTCATCTGAACATTTTCAATATTTTCCGTTGTTCTTATGGTTCTCATACGACAGGAATGACCTTTATTTAAATTTAAGCATGTTCCTTCATGTTTGTATTTGCGAACCCCCCCCCCCAATTTAATGAAACTCAGGATCATCGTAGTGTAGTCCCCCCATTGTGTTTACCCCCACACGAGCCGTCAACTTAAATGCACTCCAAAAACGTGAAACATTTTGGAACACGGACGAAATACTACGTCCCATCGTTCGCGCCGATAATCTACATATTTACCGAATCTTGTACTGCCAGTCTTAATAAAGTTTGTGACTACAAATACGCGTTGATCTTTTGTTAACTGCATGATTAAAAAGGTTCTATGGAAGTAAACTTTTCGTATACATGTAGACGAGCGGCCCGGCCGGAAAAATTATTTTGTGTAAATATTATCGTTCACCCGTGTCTTTTCTGACGTCATACCCCACCCCCCAACCCCTATTATAATTTGCAAAATGATTAAGGGTGCTGACATGATGTAGAGAAACTCAGGATCATCATAGCGCGGTCCACGCATCGTGGTTATCCCCCCCCCCCCACACGAGCCGTCTCCTATAAATGTACTCCAAATATGAAACATTTTGGAACACGGACGAAATAGTACATCTTATCGGCCGGGTCGCTCGTCTACACATTAACTAGGAAATGGAGGGCATATGGAAGGAAACGATGCTTAGAAAATTAAAAAAGGAATTTGTATTACACATATGAAGAGGCATTTTTATTAAAAATGGATTTAAATATATTTGTTGAATTTAAACTTCGAAGTTTCATTATTTTACTTCCTTGCACAAATATAATTTTGATAACCTACACTAAACCCATTAGTGTTCAATATCGTAAAAGAGAATTAAATGGAATTTCTAGAATCGACAGATAACTAGTTGTTAAATTTATTTTGTTTTGCAGGACTTTAAAATCTCTAATATGTTTTGATTATACTAATTCAAAGTACGGTTAACTTTTTTCTTGGACACCTTGTATATATAAATATGTAGATTAGCGATTCGAACGCTTGGACGTAGTATTTCGTCTGTGTTCCAAAATGATTCATGTTTTCGGAGAACACTTAAGGGGACGGCTCGTGTGGAGGTAATCACAATGGGAGACCCACACCATGATGATCCTGAGTTTCATTAAATTGGGGGGGTCTGGGTGCACAGCCCCCCAGTATATAATCTAAATTGTTTATAGACTAATGTGCTAAAATTTACAGAGGTGAATGATTTAACCAAATCATGTAAGCGACTTTAATCATTTTGCGAATTATAATGGGGGTGAGGGTGGGGTTCACGCCAGATGACTCAAACGCAAATGAAGGTTCAAGTAGGGGCACACAAAAATATTTACCAAAAGAATACTTTTTGGTCGAGTCGCTAATCTACATATTTACCTATATCTATATATATAAATATATAAATATATATAAATGTATAAATATATATAAATATATAAATATATATATATATATATATATATATATATATATATATATATATATATATATATATATATATATGTATATATATATATATATATACATATATATATATACATATATATATATATAT